>RJWH01005099.1:0-76326 GCA_004363575.1 Solenodon paradoxus | reverse complement strand
ATACACCAGATTATTTGCCCTTGTGGCTGTGGACAAGTGGCTGCAATTTCTAAGCCTCAGTGTCCTCCTCTGTAAAAGGGAACTAAGCTAAGTTCATTTATTTAGTTTATGATGAGGATTCCATGAGATCAGGGACTTAAAGGGCAGAGCCCGGCACAGAGGCAGTGTCCACTAAAGGGTCGCTGGGCTTCTTCTTCTCTGCAGGCTAATAACCACCACTGGAGATGCCAACAATGTTAGTATTTCACGGGTCCACCATTTAAAAAATTGTCATGGGAATACAAACATCCAGGGAAGGTTAAAAAAGCAAAACTAAACTACTTGGATAGGACCAAACAGCAAATTCCAAAGGAAAACAAAGGATTTTGGGTGACCCAGACTGAGTTCTCAGTGCTGAAACCATTAGTGACCCAGGTCCACATGCCAGGAAGGGAGGCCGTCTTGCCGACACAGAGTCACTTAGCCCATTCTGCCATCTTAACAAATCCAAACATGCACTGGAATCCGTGCCCCTGCATCTTGGCTCCACGTGGAGTCCAGCCCACATCTGCGTTTAATCAAATCAGTTGCTAAATGTCACAATGGCCTCATTCACAGGTAGCACAAAGCATATTTAGCTGGTAATAAAACAATCCGCATTCCCGAGCATGCCATTTGAGTTGGGCTGCCCTGTCACTGTGTCTGCCACACGAGCGGGAGTAATGGGGATGAGACGGGGGTGATGGGGGCCAAGGAGCCGATCACATTGGAGAGGAGGGAGCTACCATGGGCAGCTCCACATGGCCTGGTGTGGACGGACGTCCAGCATGCAGCTGGGAGAAGACAGCAGGATCGTGAGGCTCCCCTGAGCACACAGCAGACCAAACGTTGATCTTAGATTGTTTCAGTTATGTGGAGGGTTGATAAAGTGGAAGGGTTTCTTAAGAGGAAATGGCTGTTGACCAGCAGCTAAATGAAAGGAAGGAGTCAGCCGCATGCAGAGAGGGAGAGATTCTGTCCTGGAGAGAGCATCCCATGGTGGGCAAACAGCAGAGTACAAAGGCCGTGGGGTGGGAGGAATGGAAAGACAGGCAGTTAAGAGTTAAGTGGAGAGGAAGGGAACAGGATGCATAATGAGGTCAAAGAAATCTTCAGGGGTTGAATCCTCCCTGTAGGCTTGGCTGGTGGAGGAGGTGTCAGGGAAGGGCACTGACAGGTATTTCTGATTCAATGGGAATTCCCATGGAGACTTTGGAACAGGGGAGAACCCATGATATGATGCAACATGGGGACCTCTACACTCAGTATGGTGGAAAGACATCAGGGGGTCACAGTGAACCCCAAACCAAATGCACTATTTTTACCACCAGGATCTCCCCTGGAGGGATTCTTGGGAATGGTAACCCATAAAGGTCAGAGTTTCTGAAAAGCTACCTGTTGGAAAGCAATTTCCACTGATGGAGTATGTGACCTAGCCCAGACCAATCAGAGCCCCACATTCCCCTGACCACCACGATGGCTTGAGGGGTACGCCTCTGAAGTAAGGAAAGGGATATCAAGATGCTGCTTGGTAAAGTGGCTGGAACGCCGCAGTCACTTGGCCACCCCAAGGGCAGAGTCTCTCGACACACAATGGTGAAAAAAGCAGGGAAACGTGGGAAATCAGCTTTGTTTGAAATCGTTGAGTCCTGGATCCAGCTATGCCTGAAGCCTGACATACTTGGGTTTCTCGGGTAAGTCAATAAATTCATCTTAAAAAAATTCAAGTCAGTTTGGATTTTATTTTGCTTGTGCTGGAAAGAGTCCTCACTGAGTCTAAAGTGCATAGGCGACAGCTAGATGGAGACAGGGCTTGGCATCGCAGGGACAAGCTAGAAGCTCCCATGACTGAGAGCTCCCATGTCCTGGAATCACACATCCGAGACATGTCTGAAGGCTGATGACGGGAGGAGCAGAAAGAACTCTGTAAGCCAAGAGCTCTGCTTATTGCTCACTGTGTGACCTCAGACCTGAAACGGCTTGGGAATGAAGTTTACTTTTTGTAAAATCAAGATACCTGATGAATGCTTAAATATTATGTTCCTAATACTCTACGAAGCTATGGAAGAAATATGGGCTCTTATCAGAGACTCTATATTTCTTCCTTTAATCAGTGAAGATTTATGAAGCAACTACTGTATGTCAGGTGTTAGGTACTAGGCAAACAGTGATGAACATATTTCTTTTTTGTGTACCTTGTTACAAGGGAAGATTCAGGAGGGTAGGGCCTTTGTTTGATGCACTAATTTATTTCAAGCTATGCACGCACGCACACACACACACACACACACACACACACAGATAACTGTGATATACACCAGGTATTGAAGGCTTAGATGTTGAAATAAATGAATAAGACCTGGTGCCAGTTCCTCAAGAAGGGACAGAATCATAAATCCAGCAAAAATGTATTCATTGCAAACACTATACTAACACAACGTGAATTTCAGTAGAAGTAGAGAGGAAGAAGAAATGATTTATTTTCTCAAGGTCATTCACTCATTCAGAGTAGTGATAAAAGAGGAAAAAGATGCCATTCATTCCATAATATTTACTGCTTACCTCTGGCCAGTGGAGACATCCAGGACAAGTATTATAGGGTACAATAACTCCTTACCATCTCCACATTTCATTTTTGGATATGGTCAACGTATGTCTTCTCAAAGATATGTAATAATATTAAAAAATTATACTTGCAAAATTCTTACTGGGTTACAGGTATGTTCTAAGAACAATTAACTCTATTAACTCATTTAATCCTCACAACAAATTTATGAGGTAGGTGCTATCATCATCATCATCATCATCATCATCATCATCATCATCCCCGTTTTGTGAATGGGTGAAAAGAGATCCCAGGTCACTTGATAAGGTTCAGAGCTGGGACTCAGCTCCAGGCACTCATGCAGTCTACCACACTGTCTCTCCTTCCAGTCTATTCTCAGCCCCTTCTATGTAGAAATTCTACACATGCATTTGCAATGAGGGTTCTGTTGGTTCTTAGGGGTAAAATGAAATCTTACTTTTTAAAAAAATATACAACACAGATATAACTACAACACAAAAATGGATATAGACTGTGTCCGTGTTATTAACATTTCACGAGGAAGCCTTTCTTGTTGAGACAGTCACAAAATCAACAGGGGATCTGAGAGCTGGGGCAGAGATTGTAGGGTTGTCTCCAATTTCCCTTCTCCTTTCTTCTGTAGAACCCCCAGGTGTTAGTTGCTCAGAATGAAGACCACATTTCCCAGCTTCCCTTGCATTGTGGTGACATGGTCAAGTTTGCGCCAATGAATTGTGAGCAGTGTCTTAGTGCACCAATCAAGGGAGCAGATTCCCTTGGACTGAAGACGTGGAAGGGAGCCATCTTGGATCACGCCCTGGGGAGAGCAGAGCAAGAAGGTGGAAGGAGCCTGGGCCCTAGACGAAGTTAAAGAGTAGTGCTTCCAGACAGTTCTCATGACCTTATCACATGAGAAATAAACACCTGTTCTTGTTTAAACCACCATCATTGGGGTTTCTATAGTTTGGGGGCTGAACGTACAACTTAGATAATATGGTGGTCACCACCATGGTCCCAAACTGCCAACTGAATTCTGCTTCAAAATCATGTCAATGTAAGGAAAAAGAGGCAAAAAAAAAAAAAAAAAAAAAAAAAAAAAAAAAAAAAAAAATGAAGCTAGGAGGTTAGCCAAGGACAAGAGTCCATATCTACTGTGGTGGCTTAATGATTTCTCTCTTGAGCTGAGGTGCCCCCATCAACCAGCTATGCAAAATATGTCTGTGGAAAGAATGGATGACTAAATCATCATCCCTGATGTCCCCCACTCCACACATACACCTAAATATCATCATCAAGTTCTGTGAACAGGGTCTCTTGAATACATTTCTCCATCTCTACCATCACTACCTCGCCCCTCTATCATCTCTTTTTCTGGGGAATGAACAGTTTCCTTGTGGATTTGTCTGATCTGCTCTGATTCTGCTTCAATCCATTATTCTCTTAGATTCCCAGAGCTGTTTTCCAGACCAGTCACAGCCTCCCTGGCTCCCCTGGTATTTATGTGTCCACAGGGTTGCATAACCTATCTCTTTGCTGATCTCACAAAGTCCTACCTTTCCACCCTGTTGTGGGCTGAACTGTATCTTCTGAAAAGATGTAGTCAAGTCCTAGCCCCAGCACCTCTGAATGTGTCCCTATTAAGAAAGAGGGTCTTTGAAGATGTGATCATGTTAAGATGAGGTCCTCTTGGAGTAGGGTGGGCCCTGACCTGCTGACTGTTGTCCTTATAAAAAGAGTCATTTGGAGACTGACATGCAGAGGGAAGAACATCATGTAAGATAGGGGCACAGAGGCTGATGGGTCTACAAGCTAGGGATTGCTGGCCACTAATTTTCCTGGCACCAGAAGCCAGGGGAGGCAAGGAGAGATTCTCCTGAAGCTTGCAGAAGGGACCCATCCTGCAAGCACCTTATTTTGAACTCCTGGTTTCCAGAACTAAGACAGAATACATTCCTGTTGTTCAAAAGTACCCTTTTTGTGGAATTTTGTTACAGCAGCCAAAGCAGCCCAGGCCATCCCCTCTTCTTCTTCATCTCCCTCCAGCATCCTGGTTGTCTAAAGGCCACGTTAGGATGTCTGCTTCTGCTCCTCTGTCTGCCTGGAATATCTTCCCATAGTCCAGCATTTCTCAAATGTTAGTGCATGCAGGGGTCTGCAGATCCCGTTAAAAGGCAGATTCTGCTGATCCAGGGAGAGCCTGAGATCTTGGACACTCTCCCAGCTGGCGCCGAAGGTCCAGACAAGAGTCCACAGGGCGAGGCCCTGGTTCTTCCCAGACCAGCCCCTCCTGCTTGGTCAAGTCTCAGCTCAGTGTCCCATCCCTTGACACTCTAGCTGAGCTGTCTCCAGACACCCCAGACACATTCTGCTCTGATTTCTTCTTCCAGGACCATTTACACCCTTGGGAACCATCGTATGCATTTCAGTCACATTGGTGGTTTATCTCGTTCCTACTAGGACATAAGTACCACTAGGGCAGGGGTGCTGTCTTCTGTTCACTGTTTCATGTGTATTTCTAGAAAAGTAGGCGCCATGTGGCTTTTGGTACAGATTTTTGAAAAAAAAAAAAAAAAAAAAAGTCTTTTTTATTCTTGGCATGGTTTCTAGCTGTTAGTACAGTACCTGGCACATAAGGAACCTTCAATAGCAATTTATTGGATGAATAAGTAAACAAAGTAAGGGAATGGACTGTGATAACAGTTTCTGATGATTGAGAATGTACTCTGTGTCAGGAACTCTGCCAAGTTCCCAAACTTGGCTATCCTAGTTTGTGCCCCCGGCAGCAAGGAGAACAGCAGAGCAGAGAAGGCTCTGTTGTGGTTTCTCGTCAATCATCTCCACCAATGTTTTTACTGAGCACCTACTATGCGCCTGCCTGTCCTGAGCTAAGGCCACAGCAGTGGAGAAGACAGCGGAAACCACTGTCTCGGGGGAGCTGACGTCCCAGTGCAGAGTGGCTGAGAGCAAACAATAAACCTGCAAAACGATGTGTCCTTGGAGGAGCCAGCGACAACCAGAGCAGGGCCAGGAGTCAGGAGCTCGGCATCCAGGTGGGAGCTCAGGAAGGGCTCTGCATTCGAGGAGGACTGTAGTGGGTGGGTGAGTGTGATCTAGAGAGGTTAAGCCCCTTGCAAAGTATAACTCAGAGATGGTAAGTGGCGGAGCCGGGACTCAAGCCCAGGAGTCTGCCTCTGAGTCCTGCTGCTGTTCACCTCAATATTCTCTCACCTCCGCCCGGCTGGAATTTCCACCCCACTGGACGCTTCCCTATTAGTCCCTGGAGTGTGATTAAGCCTTGCTAAAAATCCCTCATCCTCGCCAAGAGGATGCACCCTGGGTGCTGTCCCCACCGCGCCGAGGACTCCGGGTGCTGAATCCTCCACGGCAGATGCCGATGGCTGCCTGCAGGGCTATTGTCATCATGTTTTGTGATGCCAGTCACAGGCACCAAGTGTCCTGCCAGATGTCCGGCCGCCTGCAGTGTCATAGCTCCCCGGCAGCACACACTCAGCGGAGGGGAAGTCTGCTGGAGGCCAGGGGCCCTGCCTGGGGCCAGCAGAGGCCAACCTCTGGCTTGCGACAGGGTGGTGGTCCAAAAAGCCACATTATGGGCTCTGGTCTAAAGTTTCCTCGCAGTAAAGACAACCTCCCTTAAATTGATACTTTTTCAAATAGAAAGGTCAAGTGCTCACCAAAATGACCTCCCGCAGCAATTCTTGAGCATCCCTAAGATCACAAATCCTATGCCTGTCTGACTTGCTGGGGTAAAAAGCCTCGTAAACCCCGGCGGCTCGGGTCCTGCTGCCTGCAGGCGCGCACAGCTGCTCTGTCTCCCGGCAACTCTGTCTGTCGCTGCTCACAAAGCTGCCTGCCTGTTTCACCGCTAGGAGCACGGCTCCTCCCGCGACGGTGAACTCCAAGTGGGTCCATCTAATGTACTTCAGGGGGATGTGGGGCTCGTTTAGGCAAAGGCCACAGATTCCCTTAAGATGTCTCCCACTCGTAAATCAAAGATGTCTTGTCCCTGGTCCTAGCAGCTATAGTTCACTCCTTTCCCTAAAACCTCATGTTGCTTTTAAAGATTTGATAGTCCGAGCAGCTGCGTAACTTGGCTTTCATCTCTGCTGGATTTACATCCCCTCCTCTGTTCATCTCCCTCAATCTTTGTAGCTGGAATGATTTCCAAAGTCCCCGGTTTTGAGGGGTGCTCCTCCCCGCTCCTGCCATCACTTGTGGGTGTTGTTAAGGCTGCCTGAGCCCTTGGCATGGTGGCGGGGTTCACAAGCACAGAACAGGCTGTCTGTATTAGTTCAGCCCCAGGATCGATGAGGCTGGCTGATGCGTCCTGCTCAATATTTCGTGTTTATATTTTGCCCCCTTTCTCTAACACAAGGAAAGCATTTAAACCAAGAGGTGCTAGGGCATGGACTCTGAGATCAAGGTTAACATCACAGTAATAAGGTGGACTGCGATCATGCAGCCATGACAATGCAGTGGGGTTCCCCATCACTCGTGTGGTCTTCTGGCTCCAAATACCCAGCCTCCCTCTCTTAATGAGAACTCTCCAGAGAAGCCCAAATCCAGGGACGCTTGATGAAATGCCTGACCCGTAGTTCTCCAGGCGTCCACGTCCCAAGACACCGAGGCTCACAGACTGGAGACCAGAAGAGGCACGACGACTGAAGGCCATATGGGAAAAGGACGGGATCCTGTAACTGGGAAATGGATGTGTGGAAACCCCGGGGGAGTTGACATGAAGTCTGCAGTTCAGGTAGAAGTGAATTGTCACAGTGAATTCCCGTTTGGGCCACTACGCTCTGGTCTGGGGAAGCTGGATGGAGGGTGTACAGAACTCTGCCTTTTCTTTGCAACTTTTCTGTAAACTTACTTTAAGACAGGGCATTAAAACATGAAAAAACATGCATTCTGAAGGACAGAGTGAATCTGTTACTGACTGGCTTCGTGGCCCTGTGCAAGCTTGCTGGCTCCTCTGCATCAGTCTTTCCCTCTGTAAAGTGGGTATAAAAAGCAGAACCCACCTTTCAGGGACATTGTGAGAATCAAATGAAGTAAGAGGGCAAAGGGCTGAGAATGTTGTCTGGTACTCAGAAAGGCCAGAACACACGTCATCCAATGTCAGTATAATTCCCTTATTACCTCCTCTCTATTATTTCTCTTTGGCTAGGAGAGAACAAGGCAAAACATGTATAGCAATTTAGTGTCCTCTGCCTGTCTCCCAGCCCAGTACATTTTATACCGCCCATCAGGGAACTGAACTACTCCATAGTTTTTTTGTTTTTTTTTTAAATGGATGAAATCTAATACTTTCACATAAAAAATTCCAGATTTGGGGCTTCTATTTGAACAAACAAATGAGGGAAGCTTTGGAAAATCAGGCCTGCTTCCTCACCAGCAATCATATGCTAGAAATAGGAAGGGGCTGCCCTTTACAAGGAGCACGTGCTCCTGTGACCGCACTCCCCTCCTCTCCCTAGTGTCTCCTGACACTGAGGACAAATCCTAGCATCCTTGTTCTGATCCCTTTCTTACAGTGAAAAATGTTTCTATGCCTCTGTGGTTGGCTGTATGTGGCCCCCAAAGGTGTCCATGCCCTAAGACCCCAAACCTGTGCTGATGTGACTTTATAAGGGAAATGACCTCTGCAGATGTGGTTAAGGACCTTGCAACGGAGTGACTATGCTGGCTCATCCAGGTGGCCCCAATGTCATCACAAAGCTCTGTGGGAGAGACGAGATGTGACGAAGGAAGGAGAGGCTGCAGTGATGTGCTCTGGGGTGGAGGAAGGGGCTACAAGCCAAGGAATGTGAGTAGCTTCTGGAAGTAGAAAAGACAACCAAATGGGTTCTTCTAGAGTCTTTGGAAGGAACTCAGCCCTATTGACACCTTGATTTGAGAACTCTGACCTCCAGAAAAATACCATCATGCATTTGTGCTGTTTTAAGCCCCTGCGTTTGGTCATCTGTTACAGCACCGCAGGAGCTTACATGCTACTCATGTCTCTAAGCAAAGTGAGTGAGAAAAATACTGCAAGATCCACCAAGTTTTGTGAGGCATTTGTGCGGCCTGCCCTGTTCCTAGGAGCATTTGTGTTTGCTGTTCCTTGACCAGAAGCTCAGGTCACTGATTCAAGTGTGCACATGGCATCTACACTCACTGGGGACACATAGGGCCGTGAGACACAGGCCCTTCCCAAAGAATCTCAGTCCAGGGAATGAAATACATTGGAGCTTCTAAAAGAGAAAAATGATATTCTTCGAGAGATACATGAAACACACTTTAGAAAACAGGCAAAGCACCCCGACGCTCTCTTAGCTATGTCTTCACAATAACCTGAGAGACAGACGCTGCTCTCTACCCAGACCGTCTTAAAAACAAAGAAGATGCTGATGTTCAGAGAAGTTAAGGAACACGGTTGGGGTATACAGATGGAGGGTGGGCAGCTCCAGCAGGAGCCCCTGCCGGTCCTGCTTCTCCGCCAGGAGCTCAGACTGTGGACCCTCCCCCAGGAGCACGCCGAGCTGCTGAACTCTTGAACTCATCTCAACAATCTGCGCCGAAGCGACAGCAAAGTTTACCGTGACTAAGCCGGCCGGGAGCTGCCTGGGCTGGGCTGGGCCGGCTGCATGCGGTGACAGCCACCCAGTGTCATGTGATGAGCGGATGAAAGGGCTGGTCAAGAAAAAGCAGCACTAAACCCACAGCTGGCCGTTGGACTTGGACCCAGTCCACCTCCCCTCCAGGCGCACACACTGGACATTTATACCAGGAGGAGAGGGCTGCAAATTCCAGCGGGCACCTGCAATCTGTGCGGAGAGACCCGTCACTGCCCTCCTTGGGCACATCTGGGAGGCGTGCCCCCATTAGCCGTGGGCGCAGAGCCTGATAGCGTCCCCCACTGCTTATTCCTTCCTTCTCTGCTCAGTAGCAAAGCTTGTATGTTCCAGCTGGGACCACGGTCATACTGAACAAACATGACCTCTCTCAAGTTCCCCTGTGCGGGCGTGGCCGGCGTTTAAGATCTGGCCAACGCCACTGGAGCAGAGGTGCGGTGCGCGACATCTGAGCCGTGCCCTTAAGAGACAGAGATGGCCCCTTTCCTACCCCCAAGAGCCCCTTCCTCTGGCTGGACTAGGCTTGAGACGAGCCATCCTGGGTCGTGTGGACGAGGGATTATAGAGTAAGATGAACAGGTCTGGGCCCCTAACTCTGTAGAGCTGCTAGGGCCCAGACTATTATTACACGGGAGAAATAAATCACTCTCCTGTGGAACCTCTGTTGATTTTGGTCTCTGTTACAGCAGCTGAGCATCCACCCTAATGCTCTTCCCAATCCTCACACAGCACTGAAGCCAGTCAAGACACTACATGACAGGGACCTGCCAACGTTATGGGAAAGTATCTTTGGTTGGATACGGTTCCGTTGCTCATGTAAATGGTGGGAAAAGAAGCTCAGGCAAATGCTTGGGGCAGCTCAGACAAGAGGTCCTTCCAGTGACGCAGCCCTGAGAACCCAGCAGGCCAGGTACATGGCAAACTTGTAAGAAGTTTCTAAGACAGAACGTGGCAGGGTGCCTTCATGTTCTGCAACCCCTGAAGGCTGATACCCATCTGCCTGTCTGGTGGTGGGAGCTCTTCCCTTCTACTCGCGTCTGGCATGGCCTTGTGGCTTGACATGAGCAAAAATGATACGTGGCAAGAGTGATGATCTGTCGAGGCCAGGTCTTAAGGGAGCTGGCAGTTTCTACCCCTGACTTCTTGGAAGCCAGCTGGTATGTTGTAAGGAAGCAGCAGGACACCCAGAGGGAGGAAATGCCACATGGAGGAGAATCAGGGTGTCCCAGCCTTACAAACAACATTTTGTTGCTGTCGTAAGTCACTAAGCTTTGGAGTGGTTCGTTACACAGCAAGAGCCAGTGCACGCACAGGACTCAGGTTTCTTTGTCTTCCCTCGGCCCCAGGTGCGGTTCCTTGAGGTCCCTTCTACTCTGCTCACGGCGGCGATCGCAGCCGCAATGATTTCGCTGCTGTTTCGTGGAGGTAGAGAGTGCACTTGGGTGTCTCTTGGACGTGGATTCGGAAGCAGGCTCTGCTGTTCCTGGTTACTGACCTCACGCAGGTCACTCTGTCTCTGAACTTGCTCACTGGGGACAAACACTCGTTCTTACCTTACGGGAGCTTTGTGGGCCGCAACGGGAGAACGTCAGGCAAGCACTTGGCACGGGGTGGGGTACACGGCATGCCTTCGGTAAGTGCTGGAGTGAAGGCGTGAAGGCACTGATGTGGCAGGATTCTGCCAGCACTCGGTGACTGAATGTCACCTTTGCCGTGAGGCCTGGCATGACCACCTGATGGGAGGGTGCAGCATGTCCCCACTGTCACAGCCCTGACCGGCCACACTCAACCACAGCATGGATCACCCTGCAGGAAAATGCACTATTTTATCCTCCTGCCTATATAGTTTTTGTTGGCTTTTCCACCATAAAAACAGACCTCTGTAGATTGTGGTCCCTGATGCATCTCCAGTGCTTGGAGCCACGCCCAGCACACAGCAGGTGTCACCGAGCACTGCCGCATGAATAAACACCAGAAGTGCTCTCCTGGGCACCGAGGGCGCCTGAAGCTCAGCCCTGAGCACTGGGGAGGGTTCCCATCAGAGGGAGGTCCTCACTCTCTCAAAACACGTTGGCACCATCCGTCGAAAACGTTCCTGACACCATGTGAGTCTGAGACGACGCTGGTGTGAAGGTGGCCGAAGCTGTGTCAAACCAAGAGCCCCGGAGCCCTGAGGCACAGGTGACGCGGGGGAAGGGGCCCAGCTCTGCCGCAGCCAACCAGGCCCAGGAAGGCCCTCAGACGCCCTGGCTCCCACACAGACTCTGGTCGCTGAGCGAGTTCGTCAGAACCCCCAAACCTCAAAGTGTGGAACGCTTCCTCCTGACCCGGGCAAGCGTGAGAGAATGACTTGAAAAGTGCCCAATCCTAATAAGGAAGGTGTCCGCTTGCGAGGGGCAGCGATGATGACACCACCAACGACTTCGTGCCAAGAAAGTCTGGCTGGGTGTGGTGACCTCCAGCCCATTCACAGGAGAGAATGTCCTCCATGTGTTGTTTTAGTTAATGGCTCTGCATTGGAACACGGACGCAAAAACCATTGTCATCGTGTAAGGTCATAGTTTCTAAGACCCTGCAGTGCTGCTGAGGGCGGGCGTACGGTACGGGGTGGAACGCAGGTTAGGAACCAAGGCCACCCAGCTAGAAAGTGCCGGGAAAAGTGCTATGTCAGGCCAGGTCACACATGGGAAGATGAATGCCGTCCCATGAATGGGCAGCTTTGCAGAAAGGACATGTGACAAAGTGATGCCCGCATTTGTGGCCTGGGCATGGAGCTGGGAGAAATCAAGTCCAGCTCCACATTCTGTCCTTGGCTGTGGCTGGACGGCACCTGACACTTTCCCCAGGACCCCCAAGTGACCTTCTGGCTGACACCTGTCACCCTTTAAATCCTTCCCGTTCCTCGGGTTCCCTGCCTGTACCTCCTGTCATCCTCACATATGCATCTGCACGGTGGTGAACTTTCCTTCCCCTGGAGTGAGTTTGCCAGTAAAAACAAAAGTGGCCTCAACATGTAGAAGTTCACAGAGAAGCCCTTTTATGGAAAAACATAACATTCATACTCGTGAGTACTGAACTCCACAAGAGAGGAGGACCGACATTCTTTCATCACAGCTCTATGGTGCTGCAGGGGTCCGGGAATGCACCCTCCCTGCCTGCCTTGCTCTCCTTTAAGTGCTGATAGCTGCCTGGTGGTTGCCTCCCTTTCTTGGGAAAGAGCCTCCATCTGGAATGGCAGTGCATACAGGTGAAAAGAGTCACTTTCCTGGTGGCCCCTGCAGCCAAGGGTACTATACAAATCCTGCCAAGAAAACAAAGCCTGAGAACTTTAGCTTTCCAGATCACGGCATTCTTCCTTCTTGATTCTCCACTCTCCTGCCTGCCTGGAATGCAGAGGTAAGGGCTGGAGGTGAAGCAACCATCTTGTGACTATTAGGTGACAAGATTGCAGATGAAAGCGAGGAGGAAGCCTGGACACTGGGTTTTCTGTTGCTTGTGGTCGAATGAACTCTAACTGATAATGTATGCCTGATGTCCTGGGTTCTGTGAGACAAGGGATGGTTCTAGAAACGTTAATATCACCCAACACCTGTGCTTTATAGATAGAGAAACCGAGGATCAGAAACCAAATGAAAAGAGGCATATATGAATTTGTAGCATAGACAAGATTAGTACCCAGATTTAAATCCTAAGTCTACTTTTGCTTTTTCTATTAGCCCAGGGGTCCAGAGTAAGACAAAAATTCCCAGTGGTGGTACAAAAGTTAATTTTAGTGACTCCTGTGTTTTATTCTCTTTTCATCTCTCTTATGGACAGCCTCCTAGTTCAGCGGTTAAGAGCCTGGACTCGAGTGGGATTTCTTGGGTTCCACTCCTGATTCCACCACTCGTTAGCTAAATGACCTGGAGCATGCTACTGGCTTCCGTTTGCGCCTCTGTAACACGGACACGCTAATTTCTGGATTATGAGTGTGTATGAGCAGTTAATGAGGTAGCGCCTGGAACATAGTAATTAGCAAAGAAATATTAATTTTTACTAGGTCAAGGAGAAAATCTCTGGCTTCGGGTTCAGTGTCTTGGCTAGAATTTTTTAAATAATACTGATTTTCTTTTCAGTGTAAATATACTAAAATCTTTGCCAATTACTTCCACTTATGGCAAACAAGGCTGGCTTTCCACTTAAGGTAATGCTACACATTTGCCTTTTAAAAGGAATACTATTTTATTATTTCATTTTATTTTCTTAAAAGAAAAGGTGTAGGCAGGAGTGACGGAGAGCAGAGACAGGCAGGGAGAGAGAGGAGAAAGAAGCACTTTTTTTATTTAGTTGTTCATCTTGGTTGTTTGCCCCCATCCCCGGGACGTGAACTTGCTTTGGATGTATGTGGACTGCGCTGCCCAAAGGTGGCAGACCTAACCGCTATCCCACCAGGGTGCACCAGGAATAATATTTTAAACCAAAGGATGTCTGCAAATTATAAAAATAGAGTACTAGTACAGGTGGTGCTTAGATGTGACAAAATCATGAATAAGCTATCAGGTTTGGGGAACACTTTCTAGACCAAGGGAGAAAAACCCGCAGAGCCCATCCCACAGCTCCCTTCCGATGGAGCCCGCCACTGTTACTAGTTAATCCTCACAGATCTCTCTCAGATGGGGAAGGAGTACTTCGGAGACTAGTTTTTTTTAAAGAAAAGGTACAGGCAGGAATGGAGGCCAGCAGGCAGGCAAGAAGAGAGGGGAGGAAGAAGCATTTTATTTTATTTTTATTTAGTAGTTCACGCTGGTTGTTTCCCCACCAGACCCAGGACTCAAACTCAGGGGGATGTGGTTTACACAAATTCGGTAGTGACTGATCTAATCGCTACTCCACCAGACGTGCCGTGGGTACTCTTAATTGTGTGCATACCCACATGCATATGTGAGTACCCGCTTCAGGGTTCAAATACAAACTGGGTATTTGCTCACGGGATAGCCAGACATTTTCTTTTGTAAAGGGCGGGCCGTAAATATTTTCTGCTGCAAGTCAGCTCTGCTGCAGCACGAGCAGCCGCAGGCCCAGGGGAGTGAATGGGCGTGGCCAAGTGCCAGTAAAACTTTATTTGTGGACGCTGACATGTGATCGTTTTTCTGCGCTATAAAATATCATTCTTCTTTTGATTTCTTTCCCTGACCATCAAGAGTATCAAAACCAAGGTGTCAAAAACCAGATGGTGAGCAGGGAAGGCCAGCGGGCAGCAGACGGCCCACACCGGCTCTGGTCAAGCTGTCGGACCTCACTGCAGCTTTGTTCACCTCTATCCTCCTGTGTCTAGAAGGCTCTGTGCTTTTCAAAAAAGGGCCCTGAGATTCCATGCACAGGAAGTGTCTAAAGCAGTTCAATGTTTAGGAATAGAGGGCAGACAGCAGCTGCGAAACGAGATGCTCTACGTATTTCCATTTTGCAAGATGAAAACGCTCTGGAGCTCTGTTGCACAGCCTTGCTAGTGACGCTGCTGTCCCTTAAACACGGCGGAGATGGTAAACGTTAATGTTACGTGGTTCTTACCTCAGTAAACACGCACACATGTGAGCACCCCACACACAGGGCCCTCAGTGTTTTCCCCGGGTCTGGGGGCTCGTCCTAGGAGCCGAAGCAGCAGTGTGTGAGAATCACCCAGCCTCTGCATTTGCTGAAACAGAGGAAGCCCTTCCCTGACCTCTGACCCACCTGCCTTCCACGAGTCTCTCAGTGGGTCAGGACAGGGTCACTCTCTCTCCTGGACCGTCCCCTTCTCTCTGGCCTCCTTGTGCCCAGCTCTCATCCGCCTCTACTCTCTGCACTGCAGACCCTGCTGGAACCTCTGATGGGTCGAGTTGTGTCCCCCCCAGCTCCAGCTCACGTCCATTCAGAGCCCCTCAAAGTGACCATATGTGGAAGTAGGGTCTTGTTGAGGTAATCAAGATGAAGACCGAGATGAGATCAACCTGGCCAAGGCTGGGCCAGAAATTCAAAGAGAGGGCCCTTGGAAGAGACAGAAAAGGGCAGAGACACAGAGCCGACCATCAGGAAAGCGGGGAACCCCTGGGTTGGAAAAGGCAAGGGAGGACTCGCGGCTGCAGTATAAGAGGGAGTGTGGCAGTGTGAGCCGTAGGAAAGGGACAGGGGTCCCAAGTCCCATCCTGGATCCCTCACTGGATGCCCACCCAAAAGCTCTCAGGCTCCTCTCCTCCCGCGCCCCCTCTAGTCAGTGCCCTTCTGTTGCGGAGATTTGCAGGCACAGGGCCTCTGCAGCTGCTGTTCCTTCTGCCTGAAATGCCCTTCCCCACATCTCCCTGCTTCCTTCCTCTCCTTGGATTTTCCTTAAACTCACCTGCTCAGGGTTCTCCCTGACCCCCACCTCAACCTAAAATCCCATCTTCTCCAAACCAGCTTCCCATTCCCTCACTGCTCTGTCTTTCTGAACAAATCCATCACGGTCCAAGTTACTGAATTTTACTTAAAGAGAAGAATCTTATTTATTGTCTACCTCTCCCTTTCAGAAGGAATTCCGCCAGGGTAGTATATTTATCTGTTTTTATTACTGCTGTGAGCCCACACCCAGGGCACAGTGGGTACCAGGAAAACATATTTGTCAACAGGTGAGCAAGTGGTGAACAGAGTAACGCCCCACCCCCTCCCTCCCAGGACCACCGCACCTGTGAAAAAGCGAGGTCACACTGCAGAGGGGACTTCAGTTGGCAGATGGAATTGGGTTGCTAATCAGCTGACCTTAAATAGGGTGAGTGTCCTGGGTTACCTAGGGGTCCCAGTGTGGTCCCAGAAGTGGAAGAGAGGAGAAGGAGTGAGAGATGACCACAGAAGGTCAGTGTGATGCAATATGAGGAGGACTTGCCTCACTGTTGCTTGGTCTTAAGACGAAGGATGGGACCACGAGACAAAGGTGCTCTGAAAATCAAGGATGAAGCCACAAGCCAAGGATGCTCTGAAGATGAAGGATGGGGCCACAAGCCAAGGATGCTCTGAAGATGAAGGATGGGGCCACAAGCCAAGGATGCTCTGAAGATGAAGGATGAAGCCACAAGCCAAGGATGCTCGGAAGATGAAGGATGAAGCCACAAGCCAAGGATGCTCTGAAGATGAAGGATGGGGCCACAGCCTCTAGAAGCTGGAAAAGGCCAGGAAACAGATTCTCCTCCAGCGCCTCCAGAGGGAACACCAGCATGCAGTTGCCTTGACTGCCTGAGGTCCAGGCTCAACGCTGACCTCCAGAACCACGTGATAAACTTGTGCTGTTTCAAGCTTCTGATTTTGTGGCTTTTGTGATAGCAGTCTTAGAAAATGCTGTCGTGCTTATGAGTAACAAGCACATCCAGGAACAGGTGCTGGCTTTCTCATGCCATGCTCTACTCTTAGTGTCTCACTGGCACTGACTCATGGAACTTTACACCACCGTACAGTGACACTGCAGAGGCGGTGGGGACACCCGGCTCTGCAGCTAGAAAATGGGCACAAAAAGCCCAGCTGTGTACCAGTCACACAGCTAATAAATGGTAGAGTTTGAATTGCACTCGGACGTCTGAACTTGCTCTGAGGATGGCATGAGGTCATGTGTGCCAATTGTGGAACCTACCCGAAGGGGATAATTAGAGACAAGAGCCTCTGACCCAGGCTGCCTGGGGGAGAACTTGGTTCGTACTGAGCCAGGAGCAAAAGGAAAGACGCGCCTCCTCTACGCTTCGACCAGTATGTCCTCCTAGGCTGGGACCTAACTAACGATAGTTCCTAAACACTCTGCCACCAGAAGCATGACTGTGTCGAAAGGCCCGGCCGCCAGCTGCACGTCCTCCCACAGGCGTGTCACTGGAACCGGGACCCCTTGGGAACGACTGCTCCCTTGAACCACAATGTCGGGGGGTAAAACCAGCCGACACCAAATCTTGGATACGCTGCTCAACAGAGGGTTTGTGGTTGCTGTTTGCATCACCTTTGCCCATTTTATTAAAACATTCAAGGCGTGATGATGTTTACCCCGATGACAATGGAGGGTTTCGCACCTGGGGGAGCAACATGATTTCCTTCCCCGCTCCCAGCCCCAGGGTGGTCACGTCACTCCCCAGCTTTGTGACATCCTCCCTGGGGGCCTCAGTTTGCTCATCCGTCAAAAGGCAGCCCATGCGTCGCTGATGCCAGGGGCCAATACAGGCAGATGGCTCAGCCTGGCCCTCCCGCATCTGCATCTGGGTTTAGCTCTTTAGCGACTGGTCAGTACCTGTCGCACAGTCGGGCATCGATTCATGGTGGCTGCGAGGAGGCTGGTGCCCACTAAGCGTCTGTCCAGAGAACCTGACACTAGGACACACTGGGAGAGTCACAGCCTCGGGCTTCCGAGCTGCCATTCTCGCACACACTGCTATCATGCATTTTCTTCCCCTGGGGGAGGGGGTGGCGGGTGGTAGCGGGCAGAAGGGCCTGGTTTTAAAACAATAAAGTCAATTTGGTACGGTCTGCTCTGGTGTTTTGAGATCTTTGAAAGAGATAGTGTGTGGCTGTGGGAGGAGGGTGGCCAGGAAGGGAGTTCTATTTACACTGTAAAGAGTGAGCCCTGACCTTTGCTGGCGGCAGCCTCTGCTCCTCCGACTGGCCGGGGTCTGGACCGCCTTGTCGCCATAGTCCTCGACTGAGACTAATGCGAGCCAGCTGAGTGGCATGGGCCTTGACCGACCTCTCTTGCTTGGGTGGTTTCAATTTTTGCAAAGCCCAGCTATGGCAGGGACAAGACACAACGCTCAGCCCCAAGCCTCTTGCTGTCCAGGCAGGGACTCTGCCTGATGGTGCACTGTGTGCCCAGCCAAGACATGTTCTTCTCCTAGCCCCTGGCACCTGTGAACGTGACCTTGTTTAGAAATAGGGTGTTTGGAGAGGGAATCCAGTTCAGAGGAGGCTGTGCTAGAATGCGGGAGGGCTCAGTTCCAACGACTGAGCCTGTCTGAGAAAGGGGACATGTGGACACTGACACACAGGGAAACACTGTCTGAAAAAACTGTGTATTAGTACCATAGAGAGAAAATCAATACCACTTGCCATGAGTAGTTAAATACTGTCGCCAAAGTTCTTACGTCTGAGCCATTGTTAAAAAGAAATCTCATTTTGTTAAAAAGAGATTATTTCCAGGGATGACAGAAGTGTCGAAGACATATTCGCACCAAACAGACTTCCTTACTTGTCTATCATGGGATCAGAAACACTGAGTGAGAACAGAAAGGGGACCGGCTTCCTCACTGTGAAACTTTCATTGACGTTTATTGCCACTTCCAAGTGCCATGTGAAAGTCTCTGTGCCAATGAATCCATCAGAAGTCATGATATACAGTGGTGACAAACATCCCCAATATTCTAGTGACTCAAATCCAATCACTGACTTGTCTTTCATGCTCTATGTCCACTGAGGGTCATCAGGGCTACGTTCATAGGAGTCACTCCGACGAAAGCAGCACCCCGCAACTCGAACTCCGGCAGAGGGAAGAGAGGACTCGGAGGGTCTCGGATTAGTGGCTGAGTTCCCTGGTCTAGGGGTGACACGGGCACTTCCATGCCCAGCTCAGTGGGCAGCATTCATCTGTTGTCTCTCCCCAGCACCGCTTCCCAGACCGAGAAGGTCTAGATCGCACTCCTGCCATGCCGGGTCACCTGGGGGGACTCCTAAACGGGAGGTTCACTAATGTCGGACACAGCGACTGACCAGACGTACAAGTGTGCAGACCCAGAGCAAGCGACGGCCTGTGAGCTGGGCACCTGTGTTGTAAGAGAAGCTTTCTGGGCTCACAGCTCCCTTGCCCTTGAGTGGCCAAAAATACCACATAAAACTCCTCAAATAAATGATCAGAAGTGCTCAAACACGATGGCTTATACTCACTGAGCACATACCATATATTTAGTGCCTGACAAGCAGTACTCAGTAGTTCATAAATACGAATCTCCTTTCATCTTTAAAACAGTCTCTGAGTAGGGCCTACTGTGTTTCTGGTTGAAGACATGAAAGCACAGAGAGGAGAAGTAACTCGGCCAAGGTCACACCGTTTTACGGGGCCCAGCTGGAATCTAGACCTTGACAGTCAGGCTCCAGAGGCTCACTCGGCCACGGCTTGGCTCTGCTTCTTGAGAGCGAAGTCAGCAGGACCCTCAGTCAGTGCGACTGTAGGTGAATAAAATACCTACATGTCAATTACACTCTTGGAAACTACATAAATGATGAGAAAACTTCCCCAAAGGAAGTTCAGGTGTGAGTTTCCTGCCTCTGTCTAGTTTTTCCACTGGAACTCTGTGCACTGAGATGTTTGATAAAGATTCAATGAACAAGACTTGAAAATGAACGGCTCTTCTCTCAAGCCGCCTTCACTTGTTAGCTCACAGGTAAAGAGGAGGGACTCAATATTGACCACCAGTTGCTTTGATCTGCCTGTCGCTTCTCTCCATTTGGTGCTGATGTAGATGGGTGGACGTGTGACCCCGCAGTGCCAATCACAATCTCGACAGTGACTCCATAAAGATCTTCTAGGGGAGTGGGAGAGAGAAGCCTCTTTTCCTATCTGTTTGTAAAACCAAGAGGCTTTAAACTCCAAGGTACAGAAGGAAGTAGCTGCAGTCTTATGACGCCATTTGGCAGAAGGGTACAGAGGAGTAAAAAGGACCAGTGTGAGAAGTTTTTGTCCCTGGTTCTGGGTCCCCAGGCAGGCCCATTTCTCCTCTGGAGGCAGTTTACTTCCAGGAGATAACATATACCTTTTAAAATCCTAACCTAGGTGTGCCCTGGTGGAGTAGCGGTTGGGTCTATTGCCTCCGAAGGAACACAGGTTTGGGAGACAACCAGTGTGAAGAACTAAATAAAAATAAAGTGCTTCTTCCTCCTGCTTCTTCTGGTCTTCTCTAGTCCTTAAAAATCCCCCACAAAATCTAAATCTATAGATTCAATGTCACTTGAATCGCTCAAGACTATAAACATGCTAAAGAAGGAACTAGGAGGAGCTAGTAGAAAGAAGAGCGATCAGAGTAGCTTTATCCAGTGGTAGGCACACAGACTCTTAATACAAATGTCTTCACTCTCTTTTTTATTCCCACAATGAACACATAACATTTTTAAAGTCGAGCAGAAAGAAATTACTATTAAGTAAATAGTAAAATTCATCCCTCTTGCCACCAGAAGGACATCAGAAAGGATCTTTGAGATTAACTTGTCCAGAGTCCAACCTGCAGGTGCTGACTCATTAGGGGAATCCAAGATCAATTTATGTGTTCAGACCAGCAATGTTTTAAATAAATGGGAAGAGGACTTTGCTTTGTTTCTCTTTGTTTTTCTTCAGTGAAATAGAAACTATCAGAGGACAAAAGGAAGAGCGAGTGTTTTTGTAGAACCATTGTCACTAGTCATACACGCACGCAGATACCTCGCAGTAAGTGTGTTCTGGGCTGAGCTGACCTGACAATGCCATTTTCAGTGTGGGCTGTGCCCAAAAAAAGGTTGAAAGTCATGGATTCCTAGCCCTGCTCTCCCATTTTAAAGATAGGAAAGCTGAGTCCCAGAGAGAGGGTCTGTGATCCTCAGTCTGGCCCCACACTGGGCCTGCCCAAGAAGACGGTCCTGTCGCCCCCTCACCCCGCTTTAGAACCTGCCGTAACCCTTCAGGCACAAGCAGTCGGCCAGCAGTTTCAATGTGCAATTGCAAAGGCCACACGATGACCAACCTTACAGCAGATAACAAGGCAGGAGAGAAGTTAAAGCCTTGACAATAGCAAGTCCTAAACATCTGGGCCTGGGAGGATTCGAATCCCACGCCACCCCTAAGGAGAAGTACTCCTGTGCAGCGCTTTAGTCACTCTTTCAGTCCCCAGTTTGTAACTAGACCGGTTAGAGACGCCTGGAGAATTAAAAGGTCGGCAGCTGATGGGGGCCCTCAGGCAGCAGCAGCTGACCAGACTGCGATGGCTCCTGAGGAGCCAGCTCTTGGAGACACAGGCTAGGGGCCAAGAAGCAGGGACAGCCATGGGCCCACAACCACAGTTCCAGGGAGCATCAACACTCCAGGGTACCAGCCAGGCCCCGGGCAGAAGAGGGACAGAGTGTGAACTTCAGGGGAGGTAAAAGCAGTGCGATCCTGGAAATGATCGAATTGCCCAGCTGAAGAAAAATGGCTAAATACCCTGGCATGTCCACAAGGATACCAGCCAACCCGAATGAAGTGCACCGACTGGCCAGCCCCCTGCACCTGGTGCCGGGCACCAGCTCCCTCATAGCCCACGAGGTCAACAACACCTACAGACCCCATTTCACAGATGAGAAAACCAAGTCTCAGGGCGGTTACTATCCTACAGGCACCCGGCCACAAGGGATGAAGCTGGGACTCACCCATTGGGTTTCTGGTTCTCTCAGTGGGGTCCCGGGAAGCCAGGAAATAAGTTGAGCTGACTCTAAAAGATTTCCAAATGTTATTAGTGAAAAATGTAAAAGGTAGTTTATAAAACAAGATGCGCACCAAGACATTACTTAGGCTTAAAAAAAGGAATTTTCCAGTTGTGGGAGGACACACACGCACACACACACACACACACACACACACACACACGTGTAGAGAAGCTCCAAAAAGAGACACACTGATATTACTTAGATGATTTAAAGCAAATGCACGAAGAATCAGAAAACACTCACAGGGCGGGTGGGGTGGGCTCTGGAGGGTTTGAGCCGCCTGCCCACCGCCCATGGGTGTGGAGACTATGGACTGTGGAGGAAGGCGGGCACCCTCTGCCAAAAATCAAATCCCCTCTGGTTCCACTGGATCAGGGCGCGAGCACACGTCTCCAGGGTGGGACGTGGGGTTTGGCTCCCCTTTAACCAACTGAACTTTCAGGAGCAGAAAAAAATCTGATTTGCTCCAAGGGCGCAAAGTCTGGGTCCCACAGCCTGGCCGTGGCTTCTCCCGGTAAAGACAGGTTTGAGCGTCTGTCTGTCCCTGTCTCTCTCTTAATCACTGCTTCCCACCTGGAGCTGTGTTCGCCCCTCACTTGCAGCCCACCCTTCCTTTCCCCGCCAGTTCTGGGGCAGGAGGCTGACTGGTGAGCTGGGAGCCCACTGCCTCTCCCTTTATCTCGAAAGAACCACCTGGCGGGGACTGGTCTGTGAACAGGACCCTCCAGGTTGGGGTGTCTGTTTTTTCGGTGTCGTTTTCTTGTTCTCACTCCTGTCCCCTCTGCCCCCATCCCAATTACTAGAGAGATCTATTCAGCTATATTGTCAAACAGCTTTGAAGGCACAGACACTGGCGTGGGCTCAGCTTCTATGAACTATTAGGAATGAGAATGAAACGAAGTGACACCAGAGCAATGACATCAAAGCGCCTCTCTGAGTCTGGTTCCTTTGGAAGTGAAAGAATGTGGGCTGATTCTGGAATTTTCTGAATGGGGTCTCTGTGTGCCAGAGGGCATTCTTAAGGCAAATTCTGTGAATGGGCTCCACGCACTGTGTCTGATCTGAAGGACTGCGGTCCACTCACCCCGCAGTAGCCGACTCTTCCAGAGCAAAGCAGATGTCCCTCCCTCCTGAAAGCCTGGTGCCCTGAAGACAAACCCAAAGGCCCCACAGCAGGCCCGGCTTTGTCTGCAGGAACACACACGACCCGTGGCCCCTTCCTTAACTGTCTCTATTGCCACCTCCTCATAGACTCTGCCCGGTCCCCGCCCCCCAACTTAGACCCCCCTCAGTCTGTGTCTGTCATGTTTGTTGTCCCCAGGGCACCATCAGTCACCTCGTCTTGTTATTTGCTCGTGTCCTTGTTCCCTGTTGGTCAGCGACTGAATTGTGACCCCTCAGCCCCCAATTGTGGAAGCCCCCCCACCCCACCCATATGCTGAGGTCCTAATGTTCAGTGTGACTGGAGAGGGGACTTTTCAGGAGGTGATTAAGGGGGAAGATTAAGTGAGGTTGTAGATGGGGCCCTAATGTGATAGGACTGGTGTCCGTGTGAGAACCGGAGGGGACACCAGATCTCGCCCCTCGTGTGCACTCAGGCGGCCACGTGAGGACCCAGTGAGAAGGTGGCAGTCTCAAGCCAGGGAGCTCTCACCAGAAACCAAGTCTGCCAGCACCTCACTCTGGGATGACCAGCCTCCAAAACCATGAGAAAATTAATTTCTGTTGCTTAAGCCGCCGGTCTCTTGAGTTTTCTCAAGGCAGCTCGAACAGACTCATACACTGTCTTCTCCTCTCACCGGATAAAACCCCATAAAGGTGGGGCTGGGCTGCCAGCTCTGAGGCTCTGATGTGTCACGGAGGACATATCAGCTGGACTCTGAGACTCACACCGCTGCCTGGAGCAGTGTGGACATTCCTGGTGTGTCCTGAGTGAAGGATGATGTGTCTTGCACATAGAGCCGTCTCTCCCCACCTGTCCTTGGCACTGATACCCAGTGGTTCTGGGCACCCCTCTGGGCATATGGAGATCTGTGGAGACTTTTTTTGGGGGACATTAGTAGTATTTAGTGGGTAGGTGATGGGAACACCAGACATTTTGCAATTCATGGAACAGTCCAGCAAAATGAAGAACTCTCCACTTTTGACTATTTGACAGATATCCAAACAGATGAAGACCTGGCTTAGCACTCCTTCAGCATGGGGGTCGGTCAAATCCAGTCTGCCACCTGTTTCTGACAGCAATGGTTTTTTTTGGAAATATTCTGGCCCATTCATTTATATATAATCTCTAGCTACTTTCAAGGTATGATATTACAGTTACAAATAAGGGACAGAGACCTCTCGCCCACAAAGGCTAAGATATTTCCTCTCTGGCTCTCTCACAGAAACATTTTGGTGGCCCCTGTCCTAAATCAGCCCATTTTACAGCCAAGAACGAAGCACCCCGCCACCCCCCCAGCCAGGTTTCACCACACATGAAACTTTGCAGGAAAGTCACTGTGATGTGCTCCATCGCAACTGGATTCTACTAGAATGCAGTCAGTCATTCTTAATGAAACATTGTTAAATATTCACTTCTATGCTGTGGAGGAAACAAGGAAAAGAAATGGGATGATGGACCTTATAGGAAGTGCTAGGTAAATTTGCTGAGCATCAAGCAGCTTATGAGATGGGGAAAATTCTACAGGTGTGCTAAAAAAGAATAAAAAGTTATATATATATACACACACAATATATAAGCTATATATGAGAAAGTTATATAAAATTATGTGTGTGTGTGTGTGTGTGTGTGTGTGTGTGTGTGTGTGTGTATGAGCTAAAGTGACCCTGCATGACAGCAAAGATTGAAAGAGTGGAATATATTCATTCTAGAAAGGGACAGGAGTGGGTAAGTCTTCAAGATTACCAAGATCGTGGGCATGTCATCTCCACTCTGAGACTTGTGTCAGCCCGCAAACTGGCCACCCACTGGTGCCCAGCAGTGCAGCGCCCTCCTGGCCCCCAGTTTCCTCTGGGAAATATGGAGGCAAGTCACGGCGGCCCAGAGGGCACTGCGGCCACAGTACAGCCAGGCGAGTGGTCTCCGAACACCGCCCATGAGCAGGGGTGGGTCGGCTCCAGGCGCCTTTCACTGGCCAAGCCCCTTGTCCAACTGCAACCCTCGGGAAGGCTGAGATGACTTGGGTCAATGTGACGCACACAGAACCCAGGCTCCAGTGACACTCACAAGGTCCTTGCACCCCGTCCTAAGTGCGTCCACCCTGTCTCTTCCTCGTTTCTCAGTCTGCTTCCCATGGATCCGATCAACACTGAGATCTGATACTGGAGCATCTCATTCTGGTCTGTAAGCTGGATCCCCGTGACCTCTGCGCTGCTATGTCCTTGGAGGCTGTCACTGCACCAGGGTGACACCACCACCGTCAACAGAGCACGTCCTTTGCTGTGTTTGGATCTGGTCGAGTCATGAAAAGTCACGTCACTGCTGGCCACACTGCCGCTCGTCTGGTCTGCCATGTTCTGATCACCAGCTGCGTGTCTGTCTCCTGATGTCACCTACAGACACGCCTGGGCAGTCACATGCTCCAAAATGGGGCTTGTAAAGGACTTTATTGTCCAGTGAGGGCATTCTGTTTGGCTTTTGAAAAAACTCATGTATAAGTAGCATAAAGTATATATGAATTAAATTTTAAGATAAGAAAGGGACTTTCTAGGAAACCTGCTATCAAAAGGGGTGCTGGGTCTGACCAGCTCAAGAACCATGGCTGTAAATAGCCCTGGAGTCCAACCATTCCCCTCTCACAGGTCCCAAGTGCCCCTGCAGGCAAACTGGCCTGAATGTGAGGCTCCTTCCCCAGGCGGGACACAGAGCACAGCTTCCCTCTCTACTGTCTGGAGGCTGGGCAGCAGCATGCCAGGGTCAAGGAGCCCCATCTGCCCCACGCCCATCTCCTCCATCTGCCTCCCATTCATTCATGGCCCGCATCCAGGCCATCAGCAGCTGTTGTCCGTTTCACACTCAAACTATATCTAGAATCTGGCCACCGCTCTCACTTCCACTGTGACCCCAAACGAACCCTGTCATCTCTCACCTGGATTATTGTTTCAGCTCCTCACTGCTCTCCTGCTTCCATCTGGCCCCCACAGTCTCTCTCCAGTGTCCAGAAGCAGCCTGTTAAAACTAAGGGGGGTCCCGTCACGCCCCTGCTCAAAACCCTGCACTGCTCGTCCTCTGAGTTAGCAGAGCAAAGCCAAAGTTCTTCAGTGGCTTTATCTGCCCTACGTCCCCTCACAGCATCTCCCTGCTTCTCAGCTCTTTCTGAGCACAGTTACATATGTCCTGCCTTCGCTGGAGGGTCGCCTGTCTCCCTACCCTGGGCTGTGGGCTCTGCGGGGCAGGGCCACGTGTCTTGCTCACTGTTCTCACATGGGCACAGCGCCCAGCACAGGGGGATTCTCTGCGCATACCCGCTAGAAAAGGGTACCCCCCACACACAGCCTCTGCGCCCCGAAAGCTCCAGCTTCATGTGCAGAACACCACCCGCCTCTAGGGTGGCTTTTATTCCTTTTATGCTGGTGGCGCTGAGGCTTTAGCTTGAAAACCCCTCTTCCGGGGGGGCGGGGGGGTGGCGCCGAAGAGAAGAAGGAGGTGAAACACTTCTGAAAGAGAAGCATAAAACGTTCCAAGTGCATAGCTTTGACAGTTTCTCACAACGCCCACCACCTCCGTCAGCTCTTGGCTGTCATGACGAAATCCCATAGACCGAGCAGTTTAAACAACAGGCGTTGATTTCTGGCAGTGCTGGAGGCGACTGATTTGGTTCCTGACGGCAGAGCTCTTCTGATGGTGGTCTTCCCGCTGTGTCCTCACACGGTGAGCATGAGGAACGAGGAAGAGGTCTTTCTCCTCCTTTTTTTTATAAGGACAGCAATCCCACCATGAGGTCCTACTCTCACAACCTCATCTAACTCCAAGTACCTCCTCAAAACCCCATCTCCAAAAACCAGCGCGCTGGGGCGGCGAGTCAACATGTGACTTGTTGGGAGGCACCCACACTCAGTGCATGACACCTGCGAGTCACCCTCCCTGCAGACAGCACCAACCGGGCTGAGACAGCTCTTCATGGTGCCTTAGAGCTGGGCTGCCAGTACGGGACCCATCAGCCACCTTTATATCCATGCTGCAGTCAATGAAAGTTAAAGAAAGTAAAAAACTCACTGCTCAGTTGCACTGAGCACATTTCAATGTTCAACGACCACACTCGGGGCTGCCATGTTGGACAGCACAAACATAGAACCGTTCCATCATCATAAGAAAGGCATGGGGATTATCACTGACTAAATGCCCTCCTGATTCCCACACAAACTCAATCTTTCTGGCTGCCTGCTTTTGGAGGCGGGGAACCAAATCAAGCTTGTTACACAACCAGAGGAAAAGACTGCTCCTGTAACCTCTATCTGTCCTGCATCCAGAAGACTTCAGCTCAAGCAGGAGGCAGCAAGCCCGCTAACACAGGTGAAGGTGACGCGAAGGTGACCACCGGGGTGGAGCTGCCGCATTGAGCAAGAGTGCTGCCAAGTATCAGAAAGCCTCACCCACTTCATCGTGTGCAGAAGAGATGCTGACTCACACCAGGAAACCTGACCTCCGTCCAGGAACCGGAGGGAAGCCAAGCCTGGCTCCTGTCTTGACTGCCACTGTGAGACCAGGCAGACTGAGCCGGCTCGAAACTAGCTGGGCTGGGACAGCCCGAGAGGGGCTGCTGCCAAGAAGTAAAAAGGCAATAATTCCACGTCACCAGGAGGCTGCCGCTTCCAACTCGCCTGCACTGGCCTTACAACGTGAGTCTTCTGGGACACTTCTCGCTGATGAAATAAGACAAGGCGGGGACCAAGGGGCCATCTTCCTGATGATCCATGTCACCACTTTCCTTCTCTATTCCCTTCCATCTGGGGTCGCATGACTTTGGTTAAGAAAATATGGGATGACAAGATGGCGGCATGAAGGTTAGTCTTGTACTTGTGTGTCTGCTTCACCAGGTATTTTAAGGAAAGTGTTTCAATCAGCTGCCACTTTATCATGAAAGTTTGGGAGGCTACCTTGAAACATGGGGAGGTCTGGTCTTGCTAGGGCTCATTCGAGTTTTGCACCAGCAGGTGGAAGCTGGGTAACCCCTGCCCTCCAACTTCATGGGCTGGTCTCCAGCCCGCCACGCCCTCCAGCATTACCTGGCTGGCTGCTCTGCTTTATTCAGAAGAATCACACCTCAGAGTGAGTTTAATCCATAGAACTGTAGAATCATTTTTAAAAGAGTAACAAATTGTGACTTGAGATAGACACACTCCTGTCTAGTTTGCCATTTCTTGTCATGCTTGCTTGCTTTTGTTGTTTTGACTTTACTTTCGATGTTCTTGTCATGCCCACTATCCCCTGTCTGTAGTCAAGCTTGTCAATCTTCTCCATTATGACTTTGCTACTTCTGAGTCCTGGTTAGAAAGGCCTTTTCCATTCCAAGGTTATACAAGTTTTATTCATTCCTGTTCTAGTTCTTTTATGGCTTTTGACATGTAAACTGCTGATGCATTTGGATTTTTTCTGGTATATAGTGAGAGAAATGGAGAGTTTTTTTCTCAGATGGTTAACCAGTTTGTTCCATGCCTTTATTGAATAGTCCATCTTTTCCCACTGACTTAATGATGTCATCTGCCCCATGTGCTAATAAATTCCCTGATGTGTTTAATCTCTTCCTGGACCTTATATTCTCCTCTCCTGGTCAATCAGTCTATTCCTAATCCAGAACCACACCCTAATTATTGAAGCTTCATAATATATTTACAGATAGGTATGCTTCCTACCTCACTGTTCTTTTGTATAGTTTTTCAAATTGAATCTCCTAGTTCACAGAAAAGGAAACACACATTGGTCACAGATCTCATCAGACACACTTACAAATTAGTACTACACTGACTTATTGTTTCCATGCATCAGATTTACAAAAACACCACTGATCATCTGACACAGGGTTGGTGAAACAGGCACTCTCACCAGGCTGGTGGGGATGTGAGCTGGTAGATTCCATATGGAGGTTAATTTGAAGAGAGCTTCCCAAGTTAACCACAAACTTCCCTCTTGACCCAGAATCCCACTTCTGGAAATTTGCTCTTCAGATGCACTTGCAGGAAAACAATAAAATACGCATACAGGGTTATTCATAGCCACCTTGGGGATAATTTCAAAAGACTGGAAATAGCCAAATAACACCCAATAAGAAATCAGTTAAATCATTTATAACACCTCATTCAGCAGGACAATGGGCAGCTGTGAAAAAGAATGAGGAAACTCTTTCTCTAACTGACTCAGAAAATTCTCCAAGGAGTCTAGTCAAAAAGAGAAAACAGAGGAGAAGAGTGTGCGGAGAAAGAACAGCAGTGGGTCAAAACTGGAAATATGGATACATCCAAGCGTTTCTGCCGTGGGTGACAGCACTGTCCTGGCAGGCTGTGTGCGGTGCAGCCATGTGTCAAAGTCACGGATATTATGGGTCGGGCAGACCAGGCAAAAGCAACGCAACCTTGTGACCAGAGCGCCAACACAGCGATAACAATCCCAACAAAAATAATAGCACAGGAAATATATATATATATGTAACAGAGAGAGAAGACTTTGTGTTTAAAAGGAGGTGAAGCTAATTACCCAAAAGTCTGGAGACAACAAATGCTGGCGAGGATGTGGAGAAAAGGGAACACTTTTGCACTGTTGGTGGGAGTGCAAATTGGTGCAACTCCTATGGAGAACAGTTTGGAGATTCCTCAAAAAGCTGAAGATGGAAATCCCATATGATCCTGTCATTCCACTTCTGGGCATCTGCCCAAAAGAAATAAAAGCACCCATCTGCAGAGATGTATGCACCCCCATGTTTACTGCAGCCCTGTTCACAACAGCTAAGAACTGGAAACTACCTGAGTGCCTGACATCAGATGATGGATCAAGAAGATGTGGTTCATATACACAATGGAACACTACACAGCCCTGAGAAGAGATGAAACCCTGTCATGTGAGTCCACATGGATGGATCTAGAGGGGATTATGCTCAGTGAAACAAGTCAAAAGAAGAAAGACAGACACCGGATGACCTCACTCATAGGTGGAATGTGAACAGACAAAACAAAACGAACCCTGAAACTTTTGCAACAGAACTGAGGTGACCACAGGGAGTGGGGCGGGTGGGGGCGGAGCCCACGGGACAAGGGGAAAGAACACTTGGTGATGTGGTGGAGGGCAGGGTGTGTTGAAACATAGCTAAGGAATGGGGACCCTATACATAGAAAATTATTTTAATGTGTAGGAATAACTACTATAAAAATATGTGTCTATGTTAATGAAGGAGGTGAAGCTATCTTGGTGGAAAGGGGTCTAGGGACCATGAAGGTGCTGAATTATGAAAATGAGTAACATGAACAAAGACTGGGAGGAACTGAAAAGCAAGTTCTAGAAAACAGCACGTGGCTAAACTGAGGTCATAAGAACACACGGGCCATGAGGATGGGACTGTGTTCCTCCAAGGCTGTGGCCTTTTCTTGCCTTATATGTTCATTCGTCTGTTGCTGCCATATGTGCTGGAAAAAATGCAAATGAACAAATGCAGTGGCTATTTCCACTTTGGATTAAAACCGAGTAACAGGAACTGGATCTGTCCCCTCACAGAAAGGAGTTTAAAACTAGGTTCCCAAGACACTGGCCTCAGGAAGCGAAAGGTACTGATCTTTGAGAGAGAGAAGCTGTATGTTGTTCAGGTAAGAAAGAGTCCAGGGATGGGGACTCAGACGGTGTCCTGTGGTCTCTCTGACTTGTGGAGATGGCGCTGTGAGTCCAAAGAGGCCAAAGCAATGAGGACTGCAGGGCAAACTAGCAGAAAAAAGAGGCTCTCTGAGATCCACCTGATGCCTGTGTGTGATTAGCACCTGCTGGTGAGAAACCACCTGTAAAGATTAGAAGGAACAATCCATAACAGAGTGAGGAGTAGGTCCTGTACCCACCAGTCCAACTAGAAAGCCTCGTTATTCATGGGACACTGGGGAGAATCTCAGAAAGCCTGGCCTCCATATGGACAAATGTGTCTGATAGCAAGAGCCCTAAACCAAATGCTGCTCTAGACCACAACCTCAAAGAAGACTTGAAAGACTCAAACTGTTTGCAAACAACTGAACCATACCTCTGAACAGGGTTCTAGAATATTCATAGGAATATTCATAGGATATAAAAAAAAATCAGTGAAAACCCAGAAATGAAATAAAAACGCAGAAGGGAGAATAAGTAGACAAACACATTATAACAGCTGCTGTAACTGGATTCTGTCCATTCAGGGAGCTGGGAGGAAAGCCTGGCCATTTAAGGAGAGACAGGGAAGATATTTTGTAAAGGCTTAAATCAAGCATCTTGTGACGATAACAACATATGAGATGAAAGCAGGCCCAGGGTGTGAGTAACAGCAGGTCAGACATGGCAGAAGAAAAGATTAGTGAACTTGAAGAGAGGAGGGTGGGGAGAATGATAGAAAAAAAAATGTGATGAAGTAATGGATGAAATTTCTCCAAATTTGACCGAAGCTGTAAACTCACAGATTTGAGGATTCCAATAAACTCAAAGAACTGGAATCATGAAGAAAACTACAGCAAAGCACATCACAATTAAATTGCTTAAAATCAGTGATTGGAAATGTTCATATGAACGAGCGCATCATGAGAATTACACTTAAATCATTTCCTTACTTATGAATCACATGTAAGTTCATTCCTGTCAAATAAACAGGAAATACAATAGGATGTTCACATTTGCTTATATTTGCAAAAAGAAATTGCAGATGGGTTTGCAAGAACCTAGCACAAGAGGTTCATTACTGGGGATTTGGAACTGAGTGCATGTGAGACAACGGTTGGAGAGATGCTCAAACTAGGTAAATGCATCACCACTGCAAAAGTTAATATAAAGGAAGAGTAGCTTTAAATGTATCTTTTATTCTTATCACAAAAAGCCCTTGGATGGGAAACAGAGGAGTGACAGCTAACGGGATTGGGGTTTCTTCAGAGCAATGAAAGTCTGGGATTCATTCGGCAGCGGGCGAGGTGACACGACGCTGCACACAGCAAGACCACTGCACTGTATACTTCAAAGAACAACTTCGTGGTGTGTGGATCTATCTCAGCAAAAAATACAGGAACTAAATAAAAATAAGAACCACGAGTTCATCATTCAAAAGAACATGAGAAAAATCAAGGAATTTTAACAGAGGAAGAATCCTCAAGATCTTCACATCCATCCAGGTTTCCCAGTGAGCACAGAACACTGAACTGGAGAGAGGGTCCCTGTTCAAGTCTAGCTGGAAATTGATGACTAAATTCTTTTCCTGGAGAGTCACGAGGGGCATCAGCCTAGACAGGTTCTAAGAGGTCTGACAGAGGAGATGTGGGTTTGACAGGGCGGTGCGCACTGCTTACCAAGTGTTCTTGATGGATCTGACCTTGGCCCCTCCAAAGCGCTTTACTTTCCAACAAGGATGTGTGACCGCCAGAGCTGGTGAATCAGGTTAAGTCAAGTGACTTGTCCAAAGTCACACGGCTTATTAGTGCCAGACAGTGGCACTGGAATGACAGAGATTTCCTAAAAGATTTATGACTTTGATTTCATAAAGCTGACACGGACCCCTGTCAGAGGTCTTGGGCTGAGAGCACAAATCCTCTAGCTGCACTTTTCCTTGCCCTGTGCATCCACAACACGCGTGTTTCCGTGCGGTTCCCGAATGGTTGATGCTGGGCTCGGAGCCTAGGTATTAACATGCTCTGAGCTTTGGAAAACACAGAAGGAATCTTCTCCGAAGAGAGTCCCCACTCTTTTTAAGTCTCGCTCTAATGAAAATTTCAACACAAGCGGAGATTTTGCTGATGGGGATGACTCAATGGTCTCAAATTAATATTCCTCTTTTCTTTCACCAAGACTATTTACTGGGTGAGCTCCGGTGGCCTAGTGGCCTGGTGCGCTTGGGAGGCGTCCCAAGTACATGCCAAGGTCCCCAGTTCCAGGCCTGGGGCCAGACTGGGGTGGAGGGGATACAACCAATGTGAACAACTAAGTAAAAATAGAAGATGCTTCTTCCTCCTCTCTCTCCCTGCCTGCCTGCTGGCCTTCATTCCTGCTGCATCTTTCCCTTTTTTTTTTTTTTTTAAAGACTGTTTACTAAACCTGAGAATTCAGGAAATTGAACTGAACTTGGAAAGAGCATAGCTCATTATCAACAACAATAATAATGATAACTAACATTTGTGGGCAGCTTGTGCCTGGTGCTGTTCTGAATCATTCACATAAATTAAACTTATTTAATTATTGTAGCGTCCTATGCACAGGTGCTATCTGCACCCACATTTTATAGCAGAAGAAGCTGAGATGCTAAGGAGTAGCCTGGTGTGAGGTCTCACGGCTGATCACGGCAGGATGGGGGCTCAGCCGACTTTGGCATTATTGCTTTGAGCTACCGTGTTACAAAAGAAAGAGCAAACAGAAAGCTGACTTTTATGGACCTCATCCGATGTGCACATTCATTCTCACATTTTGTGTCTCCGACAGCCCCGTGAGCTCATCTCTTCTGCTTTGTTGCCATTTTCACAGGTGAGGAAACTGAGGCACAGAGCGGCCAGGCGTTCTGACCTTACCGTGCTGTGGTGCATGGGACGGAGCCAGGGCAGCTGAAGCACAGGGCTAGCGCACCCAACCCCTCCACCTCACCAGCGAGTTCTCACAACGCGCTCTCAAGATGTTTCTTCTTTTTCTTAAATCATCGTGGTCATTTCTGGGAATAGCAGTGTTTTAGCAGGAGAAGTCAAAAAGAAACAACAACAAAAAATTAAACCCCTAAGAAGCAGATTTTAGCTATAAACCGCTCCCCCGGGGTGAACTTAAAAATAGAAAATAAACATCCATGCAAAGCCTGAACGCCTGCTGTGAACTTTTCTCTTAGGTTTATTGTACATTTGGCAGAGGGGCAGTGCTATCCAAACAGCTGCAGATCTCAGACCGGGGCCTTCAGGGGCAAGGGCTCTGCTGAAGTTTCTAGAAGTTTCTGAGATTCGGAAGAAGCCCCAGGGGGAGGCGTGCTTTCTGACCGCGCAGCTACGCCGCTGCAGTGCCTTCATTTCTCATGGTAAGGCTATGGGGTGGTCTCTTCTTGGTTCTTTTGACTTCTACAAAATTATGATTTTGATTAGAAAGGGAAAAAAAAAGACTTATTCAGCTTTTCAACATGGATCAATTTCACTCTCGAGTCAGGGTTTTCCGGTGTCAAACAGTCTCCATCTCCCTCTCCTTCCCTTCTTGCCTTGGAAAAGCCAAGCTCAACCGACAGCTTCCACTCTGAAGTGCACACAGACTAGCTGGAGAGTTTATTTCTCTTCTGGAGCAACTTGAAAAAAAAAAGTTAATAGGAAGCACATGGGCACGGTGTGTGAGCCTTCTGGGTGTTTGTGCTTAAAAAAATCCTGAAGGAGGAACGTGGCAAGCTTGCCAGTGCCTGGGCTGTCTCAAGAGCAGCTTATGGCCATTAGCACCAGACTGAAGGCAGGTAATGGGGACAAATTCATTGAGGCCTGGCCCTCTGGCATCTGGGCCACGAGGATGATAAGAAAATAACCTGGATTAGTCCCGTGGTCGGGTGGGAGCACAGCAGGTGTGAGGAGCTGCGGGGGAACTGAGTGTGGAGGGCGGGATGGCGTCGGGGCTATGTGCCTGGGGTCTGAGGGTGATGGCCTCTGGCCTCAAATCCCCCAGCCACAGACATGTGACTTTGGGCAAATTACTTTACCACCCAGAGTCCCGGTGTCTCCACTTGTAAATTAGGAGTAAAAACAGGCTGTTCCTCAGAGGAACCTTGGGAGGATTACAGGGAATGACATGAAGCTTTGGGCAGAGCCTGGGGTCCAAGAAATAGTGTCAGGAGGACTGGCACAGGCACCAGTCTGGAAACCTGCCTCTGAACCCCAGATCTGAACAGGTATTTGCTCTGTGATCTTGGAGCCTCACCCTAAGCAGCAGCAAGGCTTGATGGTACCCACCTCATGTGGTCATAAGGACCAGGGAAGAGACCAGCGCCTGCCTCCCTCTCCCCCGCTCTCTGCACCCAGTCCTGAATCTCCCCGGTCCCCTTCGACACTCCTACACTTGCCCACTCCGGGCCTGTGATCTTGCTGTCCCCTCTGCCTGGGCTGCCGTCCTCAGCGGCTCACGTGGAGGCTTGTTTTCATCACGCAGGTCTCCCCAATGCCCTGCCCTGGGCGTGGTCCATCACACCGTCGCCTTTCTGTCCTTTACAGGTTTCATTAAAATCTGTAGCCCATTAGTTTGTTCATTGATTTTTGCCCATTTCTCTCCAGGAGAAAGTGTCTTTGCTGATGGCCGTGTCCCCAGCGCCTAAAACTATGCCAGGCCTAGAGCTGGTGCTCAATACTACGGAATGAATGGGTGGGTGGATGGAGAGCCATGCCAGGACTCAAGTCACTTATGCAGCAGAGGGGGCGGTCCCAGCAGGGCGGAAGGGCCGTGGCGCTGTGCCAGCCGTTGGATTGCTGTAGACTTACAAGGCCCGAGACGGTAAGTTCCCTCTCCACTGGCAGAGCTAGTAACGCCGTCCTGAGACAGACCCAAATGCAAGTTCAAGTTCTTTACAAACCTTACACACTGGGACTGGTGTGCATCGGATTTGCTTCCTGCTTGGAGATGGGTCCCAACAGCTTATACCCTCCCGTGGGACTCAGAGACGTCACTGTGGGGAAGACAGAGGCCAGAAGGGACAGCAGAGCACGGGGGTGAGACTGGGGGTTGGGACTCCATCAGACCCCCTAAGGGACTTGGCGCTGTGAGTTCCCCATTGGGTAGGAGGGTAGAGAGGTCATGACTCCATGCCTCAGTTTCTCCTTCTGTCAAATGGGAAAATAGCAGCACCACACGCCAGAGCGTCATGAAGATTGTACGCGATGCTCCACACACGCCGTGGGGCATGGGGCGTGTTCGCTCAGCTGCTGTTGTCACCAGCAAAGCCTGATGCCGGGAAGCCGGCCCAAGGGTTAAGCAGGAACGTTCCTCACTCTCCTTTTCTACACACATCCCTGAGCTCATTTGCAGTCCCTTCAGAATGTCTTTCCCTGAAAGTTTGCTCTTGACATCTATCTGCTTACAAATTAAAGCAACAACCAAGAAGCAAGAGTTGCACAGGGCTGTTTTAAAAGGAAAGCACAGTCATTCCTTAAGCCAAGTCTTGTGAGCTCACATCCCACTAGCTTTGTTTTTGCATAGCATGTCTCATTGTGGGTCATTTACTAGATTTCACGAAGAAAAGAAAAGCAAGACAAGCACCCGCCAGATGACCACCAGCAGCCCTCTGCTCCCTGCAGCAGCCCAGCGTGCTCCCACTGGGGCCCTGGAGGACAAAAGGGGCCCTGGTGGCTGACAGAGTGACGGCGGGCACAGGAGAAGCAGAGCCTGTTTCCTGGGGTCCATGGGATGGGAGCGACACACTGGAATTCATTATTCCCTTTCCAGGCCACCCTATGGGGGTGCAGAACCCCCATCTCCTGCCTGGAACAGAAGCTCCTTTACCTCCTCCCGACGTACCTGCGTCTGCAGTGAACTTACTGTCCCGTCAAAGCCCATTCCTATGCACCGTCCCCAAGGCCTTGTGCGGTCGGGGTGCTCTCTCTAAGACTCTCACCTCCGACTCTGCTCTGGCCTCACTGACCTCTGTCCTCGGTGCCCCAAACACTGGATGACATTCTCCTCAAATGACAAAGCAGAATGGCAGCCACAGAACATTGTAATTAGCCACGTACCAGAAAAGGGGGGAATGTCAAACACATCAAGAACGAACACAACATAACAACAACAAAAACCCAGTATGATTGAAAAAAATGGACACAGCCAAAGAGATGTTTTTCCAAAGAGGACAGAGAACGACCAACGGGCCGATGAAGAGATGCCCACACCACGCATCTTCAGGGAGATGCACGTCGAAACAAAAAATGAGAGGTCGCCTCGCACCCGCTAGGATGGCTGTTACCCAGAGGACCAGAGACAAGCGCGCCGGGTGGCTGTGGAGGAAAGGGAGCACTGATGCACCGCTGGAGGGAGTGACAATGAGTCTAGCTGCCACGGAAAACAAGACGGAGGTGCCTCAAAAACATTACAAATAGGTCCACCACAGGATCCAGCAGTTCCATTTCTGGGAATTTACCCAAAAGAAATGAAAATGGCAGTGCAACGAGATCTATGCACCTCATTTCAATTGCAGCGCTACTCACAATAACCAACAACCCAAATGCCTATAGATAGACAGATAGATACAGAGATAGACAGATAGACAGATAGATAGATACACAGAAAAGATGTCTCTCACACACACACTGGAATGATATTCAACCACGACAATATGGACGGGCCTCGAGCACATTATGTTGAGTGAGATAAATCAGATAAACACAACTACTGCAGACTATCGCTTTCATGTGGCATCTAAAAAAGTCAAACCTGTGAAAAGCAGAGCATAAAATGGTGGTTACCAAGGGACGCGGGAAAGGTATTTAAGGGTACAAACTTACAATGACCTGGAATAAGTCACAGAGCTCGAAAGCACGGTACAGTGACAATAGACAATAATATTGCAGTATGATGGTGTAATGTGATAAACAGACCTTCCATGGCAATCACATTGTGATATATAAATGTATCAGCGTAACATCCTGTAGCCTTACATCTAAACATGTAGCATGTCAAGTTTACCAAATACAAACAGTGAAACAAATAGATACAAAAGACATTTCCATCCTTACAGCACCGGCTGTCCCCTCCATCTGGATGCTCTTCCCCAAGGGTGGCAGGTAGCTGGCTCTGCCTCACCCTTTGGGTCTCTGTCCAAAGCCATCTCTTCCAGGAGTCTTCCCTGGACACGGCTCATCTAAAGTTCTGTGTCTCACTTCTCCTCACCTGCCAACTGCTCGTCGCTCTATCCAAACACCATGTGCCTGCTTCATTGAACTCAACCCCTTCCAAACTCAGCCTGGTTATCCGCTGCCTTTTTTATTGTCAGCCTCTCCCTCCTGCCATGTCACTGCCACATCTCAAATCTCTACTGTCCACCACTCTAACTCCACTATTTGAGACAGATCTCGGCACACAGTAGGTGCTCAGTAAATCTGCAGAACAAATGAATTAACGGCGAGTGGACCCCACTCAGGCGCTGCCTTAGAGAAGGGCAGGGAGGGGCCGCGGCGCCACACTGACCGTGCATCTGGTAGGTGTACGGGCTCTGTCCAGTGGGTGGGGTGCTGAAGCCGGAGCCGTAGCTGAGGAATCCACTTTGGCTGGGGGAATGGTTCAAGCTGTCTTCTGTCTTGATGCCTTGGGAGGAAAAAAATAACCAAGAAGCACCAGGAACACATGATTAGAATATTTCCTTTTCATCTGCAGAAGAGCTACTGAGTCAAGACTGCATGAAATTTTATCAACTTCCAAACCAAAGTTAGCCTACAGATATATTTTGCTTAATCTGCATTTTTAAAGGACACTGGGGCTGGTTTTCAGGTACTATGTTTTTTCATTGCAGTGGCACTTTTTTTTGTTCCTACATTCTAGGACACTATCAAGAATGGAGGAGGGAAAGGCAGGCCCCATGGGTCTCAGCTTTGGCACACGTGGTCTGCTTGCTGCTTCCTGCCCGGTTCTGAAGGTAATGAGTGTGCAATCCTTCACTCCAGGGGGCCATGTATGGCTTACACGCCCATCAGGATTTGGCTGAATGTGTTAAATCATCCTTCCTCTATACAGAGAATGTCCTCAGGCCAAGACTCACTCTCTGCTCTTCTCATGGGGAGACCTGTTTATTTAAAGGTCACAGCTACAAATCTGTATTCTGTCATAGGCAAACTCTGACATGTTTCCCCCAAAGCACAGGCATCAATCCCACGAGCAACTGGCTGGAGAAGAGATTGCAAGTATTTTGACTGAAAAGGTAAATAAATGCATTGTAAAAACTTCAGAGATAACCAAAGGGAGAGAGAAAAATGATTCTTGTATCCTCGACCCCAAACCTCTAGCTCCCCTTTCCACAGGTCACCACTTTTCAGCTTCCGTGTTTATTCCATGTTCTGTGCACACAGCCTTGGTACGGAATGTGCATCTATATTGTATGTGTGCGTAAGTATGCACACACTACAGTCTCTTGTAAGACGAACCGGGGCATTCTAGAAACACCGTTCTGTGTTCTCCTCTATGATCACACTATTACATTTATCATCACAGTATGTGATGGTCAAAGTTGTCCTTACTTCATATTTATGGTTGTGTAGTATTCCACTGCCCATTATGTGACTGCCCATCATTCGACCAGTCTCCTATCCATGAACCTTTACCTTTCGATGGTCTGGAGATTTTGATTGTTAACTAAGCTGCAGCATGCAGATATATATCTGCAGCTATGTGCAATAAATAGGTAGATCTGTATATCTATATATTTACTGTGACTTATGTCATGCACACCTGTGTCCATGTATGCCTTTGGGTTAGCTCCAGTCCAACCACCTGGTCCAAGGGCAAGAACATCTTAAATTTTCACAGATGTTGCTCAAGAGACTGTAGCGGGACACACTCACCATAGAGTGAGTGGAGCCTGCCTTCTGCCGCACCCCAATCAAACACAGGATCCAACTTTATTGATTTTTGCCTATATTATAGATGTAAGAGAGGTGTAGATGCAAATATTGCCTTTGCTTAAACCTGCATTTCCTTAAAGAACATTTCCAGCTCTGGGGATGTTGTTCTAATTGTATGCCCCTCTTTCTCACCCATTTACACCTCTCCCTCCTTCCTTCCTTCCTTCTTTTCTTCCTCCCTCCTTTTCTTCCTCCCCTCCCACTCAGCACCCACGATATGCCAGGAGGTGATGATTTTTGATGCTGTAGACACAGCAATGAATGAAATAGCAAATATGCTGGAGCTTACATATGAGTGGAAGGAGACTGAGGTCGGAAATCAAAAAAAGCACATAGCACAGTGGACCCACCCACAACTATGGGGACACATGAGCTTTATAACGATCTTTGTGTGCACGTTGACCCACACAAATTGGGACATAACGTGAGTGGCTCCCAGCCTCCAGACAGGCAACTGGCCCGACGTGTACTTCCCTGCCATCTCACCCACATCACACTCACAACCTTCCGGGCACAACTGAATTTCTCTGCCCTGTGCAGTCTCATGTGCTCTGGGAAGAATAAAGCAGGAAGAGAGGGAGGAGAGGGAGTTAAAGGGGAGTGTGAAATTGGAATTAGGAAGAGATGATCTGAATAAATCCTAAGGTAGAGGGGAGGTGACATTTTTAATGTTTCTAGAGAGGAAGCGAGAGGGGACAGAAGCATTTGAAGGAAGGAGGGAGGGAGGGAATAAAGGAAAGAAGAGGAGAAAGAAGCATTTTAAAAAACATATCTATTTATTTATTTAGGTTGTCCCCCTCTCCCCAGCCCCTCCTTCCCTAGCAAACTTGAGTCCTTGGCCTTTCCGTGGTCCATGCTCCTGTCACCAGCTTAGCGCCATCATGGTGCTCCTGGCAGGAGACATTTGAACAAAGACATAAGGGACGGGAGGAAGGAAGACACGTGGATGTCTGAGGAAGAGTGGTCCAGGAAGAGTGGACGGTGTGTGCAAAGGCCCCGAGGCAGGGTCGCACCTGGCCTGTTGGAGGAGCAAGCAGTAAGCCAATGCGGCTGGAGTGGAGTGAGGACTGGGGAGAATCACCAATGAGGTCAGAGAGGCCATGGAGGAGGGGGAAGGACAGCCAGAACCCACTGGGAAACCTTGGCTTTGACCATGGCTGAGAGCACTCTGAGCAGAGGACAAAGGTGAGTTGGTCTGCGTTTGAAACGTAATAGCTCCTGATGTGAATTCTCCATCAGCCCGGGGTTCTCCTGCTCTGCTCTGAATGTGAAACCAGTGCTTCCATGAGCTAAAGACGGCACAACCCGCAGGGAGCTCCTGAGTGTCTTGGAAGCCTCCTTCCAAGGCTCCTTCTCTCTGCCATCAATAGAATCCCGAGAGCTCTATTCTTGAGCCATGACATGGTCAGACCCTCCCCAGCCCAAACCCCGGCCAGATTCCCTCCGCACTCAGCCCCTGCCTCTCTCGGAGTCCTGAATCAGAGCTTCCCCGGCTCCAGTCGCCGGCGTGCTGTCTGCTAGGTTTTCCATATCCCAAGACGTTTGATCAATATTTCACACGTTTTATAAAATCAACTCAATGTTATAACTCTTTCCTTGCCCTCAGGAATGACCAAGAAATGACAGATTCACTATGTGTATTTCTAGAATGCTTGTTAAAATATGGATCTATAACATTCTTGTTTGTCTTTTTCCCTAAATCTTGGTCCTTGGGCTCTACCTGGTCTGCACCTTCGCTGCCTTGATGAGTCACATGAGTGCACCTACAAATTCTTATAAAATTTATTTGACACCATCTAAGATCATCTCAAAGGCCCCACAGAGTGTGGACCACAGTGCAGTAAGGTTACAAAGGGTCTCTAAGACCCGCCTTCAGCTTTGCCATCCCCGAGTTCTGGCTGAGCTCTTTGCTTCTGATAATCAACTTTAAAGACTCTGGCTACCTAATAGAATGAAACCATGGGGGAGCACAGGAAAGAAAAAGGGAGTCCCTACTCCCTTCTCCCAAGGGCTCATCTGGAAGACAAGACCCAGGGGTGCATTTCAGAGCAGCCTGAGGCGGGCCCACCCTTCTCTCTTGAGTCACATAGGAAGGTTTTCTCCAAGACATATTTGGCAAGCCTGCTGTATGCTTCCAGTGTTTCCAATTTCACCATTAGATGCCAACAGATTCATTTTCTGTCTGGGCAGATGCCTGCATCTTCATTAGGATAGAGATGTTGTGATGGACTGAAAAAACATAGCCACCATATTTTGCAGCTCCGCTCATCAAGAGGTAGAGTAGTTTTACACCCATAGAATGGCAGCTGGCCTTGTGACTTATTTTATCTGATGAAAGTGGTTGAAGTGATGTATGTGATGTTCCGGAGACGAGACATCCAGAGGCTTTGAAGCTTCTACCTCTGCTTTCCTGGAAACCTGAGAGCCTCATGCTGGGAGGAAGGCAGAATGAAAGGCGGGCCGAGCAAGTGGCCAGCTCCTCGCAGCTGAGTCAGCTAAGTTCAGCCTCTGCAGAATTCTCAGCCAAATCCCGCTGCAGGGGAGAGCCCGGGTCTGCCCACCCACAGGGCAGTGAGAAACAGGCATCAGTGCTGTTTTCAGAGGCTAGTTTTGGGTACAGCAGATGCCTAAGTTGTGGTACAAATGATGAAACATTGCTCAGTTGTGCAAAGGAATGAGCTGTATATGCATGACTAGGGGTACAGCTCACAGGCCCAAGGTGGGGTGAGAAAAGCCAAGTATGGAAAGAATTCATATTCAAGTGTGTCCTGGCAGTTTAGCCGGTAGGTTCACTGATTCCGGCTGGCACAAGCCACATGCAACTCAGGGATCTGTCTTCACCACCCAGGACTGGGGAGGGCGGTGAATAATCAAGACCTACAACGAAAATAAACTAAAGATGCTTCTTCCTCTCCTCTCTTCCTGCCTGCACCCTGCCTTTAAAAAAGAATTCATATTCAATACAGATACAACATCTCAAATGTTATAAAACATGCAAACTAGGAGTCTCACAAACCCCTGACACCACATGACTTAGTACCTGTTTTAGCAAATAAAGTTTTCTTGAAACATAGACATGTCCACATCTGCGTTCTCTACAGCTTCATGGATAATTTTTATGTGACAAATGTAGAGCTGAATAGTGAAAAGTATTTTCCATCCGACTCTGTAGAAACAGTCTACCGAGCCCTGTTCCACAGAGTGAAATGCAGACGAATGCAAGACTTCGGTCCCGGGTGCAGCTATCGCTGAGAAGAAAGGGAGGCGAGCTGGCTTTATTTGCTAAGCTGGACGCTCAATTTGAGGGAGTTGTCATGTTACTCTTCCTGCTTTTACACGCGTCTTAAATGCTGCAGAGGCAACTGAGAAACAAAAATACTCAATACTCAAATTTCCTTGCTTCTGCTGTGTTTGATTGTGCTATTTCCCTGCAGCTATGTAAACAAAGGCAACGCCATTTGCCAAGAAGCCATGACGAGGAGTGTCCTCACAAGATTCAACACGTTTGCTCAGACAATGAGCAAACACTGCTTGCCCAGGACAGGCCCGTGAGAGAGGAAACAGCCCATTATCCCTCCTGTCGTTGCAGAGACAAGCACACCCTGGGAGTCTGTGGCAGCCGGGCGGCATCGCTGCAGGTCTCCCCGGGGCCGGCCCTGGGAGCTTATGACACACGATGGTCCGTGGGCGAAATCTGGCCCCTGGCTTGCTTGTGTAAATAAAGTTTTATTGGAACATGGACACACCCCTGAGTTTACCTATGTCCACAGCTTTCATGCTTCGATGACAGAGCTGAGTAGCTGTTGACAGGGACTGCCTGCTCCACAAAGCTGAAAGTATTGACTCTCTGGCCCTTTATAGAAAAGTTAGCTGAACCTTAGCGTAGATGATCTTAAGTAACCCTCATAACCGTCATGACGGGACTGGATTGGCATCGATCCCATTGAACAAATGAGGAAACCAGGGTGGTGCCCTGGCAGCAGAACCCCAGGATGTGTCCGCTGGATCATCAGGGAAGAGACCCCCTGAAAGCAACCGCGACAGTGAAGTGACTGAACCAAAGGCTCGTCTAGGAGCTAGGCTGATGCCTCTGTGCCGAAAACCAATATGGCGCCATTCTTGGCTGCCAGCAAGCAGGGTCACTGCGATGTGCTTGCCTCACACACCTAGCACAAGAGGGACAGGAAGTCAGCAAAGATGCCCACAGCTGTTGGTCAAGATCTGTCAGAGACAATCCCCCAGGATTTACAAGAGCGCAGGCCTTGGACACCACAGCCAGGCAGCCTGTTTAATGCCACCTCTGCCACTGACCCGCTGTAGTGACTCTCTGTGTCTCTGTTCTCTCTCTGAAGGAAAAGAATGATGGCGGGGGACATGAAGAACGTGTCAGGCAGCAACTCAGCTACGGTGACCGTTACCAACATCGGACGGATCCCTCTTGGGACTTGTCAGTCCTGCCTCCAGAACTGCTCTGGAATCCGTCTACTTTTGCCTGTCCACTGCCCTGTCCCAACCTCTCCCCCTCCAGGCACAATCAGTCTGCCATGGGCCTTCCTGTTTCTCCCCTGCTTCCTTCCAAGCCAACCTCCCCACAACGCCTAACTGAACTTTGCAGCGCCCGTGTATCACCTACACCTCTGCCGTAACCCGCCATTGCATCCCTGGTTCACTAAGAATAAAATCCACGCCCTTCCCAGGCCTCTCAGGCTCTGCCCACTCGCCTACCTCACGCTCCCCTGCCCCAGCCACTGGGCTCCTTGCCTGCCAAACCTGTGTCCTCTCCGGGTCCCCTCCTGGGCGCTCTCTGCCTGGACGCTGTCCCGCTGGTGCCACATATGCCTCACCTCTCAGTTCCTCGTGGAATCAGATCTTTGTCCACAGGGCCTTCGCTGCCCTGGAACCTAAATCAAGCTCTCTGTCTTCTGTTTTCTCTGCCTTTGTATCAATGCATTGCAATTTAAAATAAACATAAAATTCAAAAAAGGCAACCACAGTTAATTTGTTTTAAAATGTAAATAAAAGAAATCAAATCCTTTTTTTCCTCCCTCAAGGCCAGGGGCAAATTCCCATGTCTTCCAGGGACTGGCAGATAACTCAAGTGAGTAGCATGGGCTGGGGCATGGGACCACCTTAAGGGACAGTCCTGCCCAAAGCCACCAACTCCCAACACAGGGAACGTGGACTCTGTGTGCCCAATCATCTATTTTATTTAAAGGATATTAACAATATAAGATTTTGTGTAAGTTTCTGAATAATGGAAATTCACTTGAAAAAATGTCTGTTTTACAGGTTAAAAAAATCCAAAGGCCACAATACCCGTTGGCCTTCACTTTTCAGCCTCTGTTCTAGACTGTAAGCTCCCCAAAATGGGGTCCATTCTGTTTGGTTGACCGCTGCTGCCCAGCACATGACACATGTATGAACGAATGAATGGATGAATAAGTGAATGAAAGGGTGGCAGAAGAAAACAATATATTAGAAGCAATACATGATTCAGTGTCTGCACTCAAACCACACCAACTTGTTGGAAAAGAGAACAAGCACGCTGATTTTACAGGGGAGGCTCCTGGAGAAGTCAGGGAAAGCTGGGTCTGGGAGCGGGGTCTCCTGCCTGCTAACCCCACACTCCTTCCTGTGGGTACCAGGAATCGGGGCTGCCTGGAAGCCAGATGTCTGTGGTTTCTGCTCATCCCCTCCTTCTCTGGGAACCACCCCTTCCCCACATGCAGTTCTGTTATCTTGAGCCTGAGCTAGCCCCTGCTTCCGCGGTGGGCATGCGGTCATCTAGAGCATTCCATCTTCTCTGTCCAAGGGCCTGCGTCAGGGATGACCATGGGAGTGTAGTCAGAGAAATCCTTGGGCTAGGTCCGAAAGTCCTGGCCAGGAGGGGCTATCCTCTGGGGGAGTCACAGCGAAGGAGTTACAGCAATTGTGAAGGCCTTCTCTGGCACTCTAGTGGACAGAACCCTCAGGAAGGGAAGTGGACACAGATTCCTGGCATCATTGCTTAAGAACCTGGACCCAACTTTGCCTGAAACCAACACGTGAGGATTTTTCAGTAATGTTTGCAACAAACTCCCTTATTTTTATGATCTGAGTAGCAATGGATTTTTGTTTGCTGACAAGAGATTTGGTGTCTGCATCAGTGAAGATGGGGGGGAAGCCCTCGGTTAAGAGGCACAGGGATGTGAGAGTTAATTTTATATGTCAACGTGAATGCACTGAACAGTACCACGGGATACTGAGAGATTTGGTCAAATGTTATTCTGGGTGTGTCTGCCAGCATGTTTTTGGATGAGATGAGCATGTAAATCAGTTGATGGAATAGAGCAGATTGCCTTTCACAATGGGCGGGGGTCACTTGTCCATTCAACTGAGGACTTGAACCGAAATAAAAGGCTAATAAGTAAGAGGCAGCCCTTTGGCCTGACTGATAGCGCTGGGATACCCACTTTTTTCCTGACTTCAGACTTGAACTAAAAAGTCAGCTCCTGCAGTCGTGGGGCTGCTGGTGTCTGGGCTGGAACGTACACCATCAGTCCTGGCTTCGAAGCCTGACCCAGATTAGAGCACCGCCATGGGCTCTCCTGGGTCTCCAGCTTGCCAGGTGCAGATCTGAGATGCCTCCGCCTTCATAACAGGGTAAGCCGATTCCTACGATAAATATCTACCTCCACATCGACATCCTGATCTAATCAGCTCCAACCCTATGGTTCTGGGGCTCAGGAGAACCCTGACTAACGTAGAGCAGGACTGGTGACCCACGGATAGTGGGCACCGCACTGAATTTCCAGTTTTTCTTTTTAGTTAATTATTCTTTTACCTTGAAGCGACCTTGGTTTGTAACATCATATAGATTTCAGGTATACGGCATTATAATCTGACATCTGCATATCAAAGGTCTAGTTTCCACCCACTGACCTCCTCTAGCCGATTACCCACGCCCCGAATCTCCAGTTCTTTACAGCCAGATTCTGATGGCCCAGATCTGCAGGCCTGTTATTGCTGGCTTTCTGGTAACCAGTTCCCCTTCTTCTGATAACACCACCACCGCTTACCCTTAAGGGAACTGTTGCTCCTTCCTACACCACCGATAAGCTTCAGCCTCCTCTCTCACCCCCACCTTCTTGCCTGGCTCTAAGCCTTGTCAAATGACCCAGTTCGGTCCAGGAGGGTGAGCAGGAGAATCTGGTGGACCAACTAGGAAAGATGTCCCCCCTCCCCTGGGAGAGCGGAGCTGAAAACACGTGAACCCAGAGTCTAGAGGTATCGCCTCTGCAGCCACAGAGGGAGCACCGGTCAGGCGCCAGGAAAGCACCTGAAGGTGCAATGAGACACACTCCCCTGGAAATGACCTGAGCACTGGGATCCAGCCACACTGCTGCCAGGTGTCCCCAGTTTACCCAGAACGTGAATCATTACATTTCCATTCTTCCTAAGTTAGCTTGGCCTACTACGTGTCTCACTCTGTCATCAAATGCAGCCGTGACAGAGTCTGTAGAAAGTGAGCCACGTTTGAAGTCTTTTTCCTTTTCCTCTGTCTCCAACCCCAAACTAGGCCGCCCGATGATCATTCTGTGTTTACCTGAGGCAACAGGGCAGAATAAAGACCATGCTGCGGGCGACCCCCAGGGAAGGAGGGTCTGGGCTGGTACTTACTGTAGGAAGGAATTCCGTAGGCTTGGGCCGGAGGCGGGTAAGCCGTGTACGGGGCTGCCTGCTGGAGACCCGCACCGTACTGCGTCTGACCGTAGGCTGCCATGGCCGTGGGAGGCTGGCTGGGCGGGACACGCGGGCAGGCTCTGTGTGGAAGGAGACAAGACTGAATCTCCAAGCCCAGTCCAGCATCCCTGCCCCCTTGGTATCGACACCACCATTTTCTTTTGGGTATTTACTCTTTCCAGGGCAGAGACAACGCCCGTGCTCATCAAATCTCATTTCATTTTCCTCTTCCTGGACACCAGGAGGATTTTGTTCCTGCTCCCTGGCGGTCAGATTCAACCAGGTGACTGGGTTCGGCTCAGTAGAATGCAGGGCTCCCAGGTCTGGTCATAAGCCCTCCCCGGCACCTCCTACTGATTTATTTTAATTTTGAGCTCATTGCCAATGTTTTTGAAACCAAGAGTTTTCACTCCATTCTTCTCTCTTTCTTATACGCTTACATACACACACTACTCATTGCCTCTCCTCTTGGAAAGCAGACAAGTTGGTAAGCCTGGCTCATACTTCCGTGTACCCCCATCACCTAGGTTTGAGGATGGCCACGTCTTTAGAATATCACACTCTGGGCAACAGTCTGCTAGGCTCATTTCACTTTGTGATAAAATAGCTAATTATTCTTGTGCCTATCAGGTGCCAGCACTGTCCTGAATATATACATTGGTTCATTCAAACTTCCTAACTACTGTGACAACCTTTGGAGGTAGTTACTATTTTTAGTTCCATTTTACAGATAGGAAAACTGAGGCAAAGAGAGACGATGTCACGTATTAAAAGCATGCAACTGTTCCAGAACTTGAACCCTGGTTCCAGAGGCCACACTTCACCCCTTACATCATATAGACTCCAAAACCATCTGCATCTGACATCCTTTATCTGATTCTAACTGGCATGTTTCCCAGTAAATGTGGATGAGATTCCCGAATCTCTCTGATTCCACTTTGGTTACATTGTTTTAGTGAAAACCTATTAGGTTCTAAGAGTTCCTCCTGTACATGAAGCCTCAATGACAGGTGTGAGATGGATGGAAAAGTTTATGGAATCATACAAAGGTATCTTATACCTTTCTTCTTTTTGACTTACTGTGGTCAAGGGTTGGGGAACTTGGTCTAAAATGCCTAAGAAACACATGTGAGCAGGAGATGCCAGAATCAACACTGGAAGGAGTTTCATCAGTCAAGATTCCCGTTCTGTGAGGTGTCTAGAAATGCACTTAGTTGGCAGGGGCTTCGTACTAAGCAGGGAATCTTACGTGGAAATGGTCCTGTTTATACCTCAGATGTATAAAGTAGAAATCCCAGATGATCGACTATTGCTTCCCACCAAAACCAATTTCTCCAACTGGAATTAAACAGGGGCTAAAATGAAAAACCAGAGAAAGGAGAGTAGAACTGAGAAGACAGAGGCCTTAACAAAAAGTTAGGTAGCTGGGAGAGACCTCAGCGGCTGCTAACAACACAAACAGGTGGGAGGGGAAGGAAGGCTAAGAACGTGTGTTGCTTATAAACAGATTCTCCAGGGAGGAGTAGATCTAAATAGGAAGGAGCTGACCATCTAGATGGAGGGGCACCCTGACCAACCAGCCAACCAAATCCAGCACATCTCATACTGTAAGGTGCAGACTGTTGGCTCCCGGAGGGCAGGCACCTGGAAGACCCTGGTAAAGTTGGTGTCATCACTGAGCTCCCCCTGCCCCTGTCCTTGCTTTCAGTGGAGCATTTATTCTGCCAGCCATGTTAAGATCTTAAGACCTACTGATCTGTCTCTCACTAGATGGGAAGCTCTTGGAGAGCAGAGAGTGAGTCTCATTCATCTCTGAGTCTCCAGGGCTTGGTATGGGATTTGATACCCAGGAGTGTTGAGTGAATGTTGACATGGGAAGAAGGGATGGGAGAAGGATGGATGGCAGAGGGGGAGGGTGAGAGAGAAAGCAGGGGGAGGAAAGGAAGGAGACAAAAGAAGGAGAGGCAGGAAAGAAGGGCGGGAGGGACTGAGAAATATTCTCTGCATGAGGAAAGAAGGAACGGAATAACTAAAAAAAAAGAAGAAAATAGCAGTCAACACACAGAACTCTGAGAACTCTGTTCCAGGCCCCATTCCAAGCTTCTCTTATGGGACAGACATCATGGCAGCTCCCTTTTCCAGATGGGGAGACTGAGGTGGGGGTTGGTGCAGCTGTGCATTCGAGGTCACTCAGGGGGTGAGTGCTGGTGCTGGGACCATGTCCCAGGAGCATGGCTCCAGAGAGAGCAAGAGGGGCAGGTGCAGGAGACAAGGCAGGGGCACTCACCTTGAGAAGAGCTGGGACACACTCGGAGGGGCCGAACTGGTGAGGCCTGGAGGGGAAAAAGAAAAACATGATGCGCTTTAGCTCTTCCCCCAAAGCTGTGCTTTCAGATGCCAGCTCAAGCAGGAAGAAACTTCGAGAGCTGCTGCCAGGGACTTTCTCAACCACACAAGCTTATCTGCCAGCAGCCGAGCACTCTCCTTCCTGAAAACCTTTTCCAGGGGAGCTTTCTTTCTGGGTGCTCAGTGGACGACCACACATAAAAACTCTAGCGCATCTTTAAGTATCAGAGTGGCATCAACCCTCTACCCAATTTGCAGAGGAAGAAATGAAGACGAGAGAGAAATAATGTGTTTGAGCCAAGTTTCTGGATGCCCGTGTTGGGGCCATTTCCCCTCCTGGGTGGAGAATCATTCCTCTCCCTGCCTCAAAGGCCACCCCAGGAGCGAATGGCAGACACCAGTTGGCTTGATTCTCCAACACCCGTTTCCTTTCTTTCAACGACATCACCTGGACATTCCTCCCTCTCCTCCCCAGCTTCAGTTCATGGGATCCAGTCAGAGTGCAGAGCAGGAAGATGGAAGAACTTGAGGTGATGCAGCTGTTCTACACTAGATTCCTAGGCACATGACATCCAGCCACGTGTGGGGCAGGGATGCAGGAGGTGATGAAAAGGTGACAGAACTCAGCTGGGAGAGACATTTGCAAGAGGAAGATTTTTACAAATGGACAGTTCACAGGGGAGTATTCTGAACTATGTTACCTTTAACGGTGCAAATCAGTTTCCCCACTGGGGACCCCTGGCAGATACTAGACCACATGTCTGCTCTAACACCAACCTCCTACTCATATTCCTATTATGTTGGGCAGTGGCTGGTGGGTTGTCCTTGTGCCTCCTGAGAAATGCCCCAAGTCCCTGATAACTCTGAGTCTCTTTCAGCAATTGAGCTGGAGTTCCAACAGACTAGCTTGCAATTTCAACTCTACCACTTAGCAGTATTAAGACTTTGGGCAGGTTGCTCAGTCTCTGGGCCTCAGAGTTCCCTCCTGTGACATGGGGTAGAAATGTTTCAAAAGGATGGGTGAAGGTTACATGAGATGACAGTGATGATTACAATGATGACGATGCTGGTGATGGTGATGGCAGGGATGATGATGATGGTGGTGGTGGTGGTGATGATGATGGTGGTGGTGATGAGGGTGGTGGTGGTGATGATGGTGGTGATGATGATGGTGGTGATGGTGATGATGAGGGTGGTGGTGGTGATGATGATGGTGGTGGTGGTGGTGTTGGTGATGGTGGTGATGGTGGTGATGATGATGACGATGATGACATTCATCATCTATCCAAAGCTTGTTCTATGTCAACAACCTCTTTTCTAAAATGTTACCTGGATTAATTATTTCATTCCTTATAATCACCCACAAGGAGGGTTCTATTCCATGTTACAGATGATGAGTTGGAGGCAAGGAGTGCAAGTAACTGACTCGAGACCACACAGGTCACAGGGGTGGGTCTATGGCCGAAGTCAGGAGGTCTGGCTCCAGAGTCCGTTTTCTCAAGCACAACACTGACGCCACCCTGGCAATGACCATAAATCACAGCAACGTGTCTCCACCTGGAAGTTCCTACTGTCCAGGTCCTGTGTTAACCGCTAACAAATGTCAGATCACACAGTCCTCGCGACAACCTTGTAAGGAGGCATGTCATCTTCCGCACTGGGCAGCGGAAGAAACTGGGCTCCACAGCCCAGGTTCTCAAGCACACAGCCCGCAGGCATGGGGACTGGGACGACTTGATCTCAAGGGTTACTTGAAGCCCGAGTCCTCAGTCATCTTCTTGGCCAAGTCAAACTCTGCTGGAGCCCCAGGCCTCTCGGGTGGGAGTCTTAAAGTCCATTCAGAGAGTTACAACTACAATTTTAAAATAGCAGAGGTCATATCAGCATGTACTGCCCATCATAAGAAGGGATTATGTGAAATTTCTGTTCCAGTTTTAGACGTGACAATGTGTGGTGTGTGCTGGAAGCAGTGTAAGAACAAATTTCTTCCTATGTGTCATGTTTCATAAAAAGCTGGATGGTAGTGGTCTAACGCCAGGACACACAGTAGGTGCTCACTCAATGCAGAGCCTCCTGCAGGAGGCTCCTCGACCCTGGAGGGGAGAATGAAAGGCCTCATTCTGAGGCAATCACAGTCTCATTATTGGGAAAAGCCTGCCATTTGAGTACATTTAGTAATACAGAAGTTACTGAATTAAACATTTTGAATAGGTTTTCTGTAATAAATATGTAAATATTCATAAAAATCCAAGGTATGGAAACATTCCTATGGGCTCAGATTGACTTGGCACTCAGTGAATTTGAAGCAAGTTATCTTTCCCCCAACCTCTGTGGCATGATTTGCAATTCTGCCTGGCTCCAGCTACGTCTCTTCCTCTGAGCTGGTGAGCAGTTCCCTGCGTGGGCAGGCCTCCCGCTCCTACCCTGGAAACTGGCAAGGCTCTTCATCTTCTACCCCAGCATCGCTAGGAAGACTGCAAGTAAGAAACAGGCAGTAAATGCAAAGGGATCTTCCTTTTGCAGAACGCTTGATTTTTGAAAAACACAGGCTTTGTGTGTTTTTATTTACTGGCATTACACTTACATTTAACTTTTTCATCCTGGACACTTGGGGGAAACTGAGAACCAGAAAAATGAATGTGTGCTATATAGAATGATCTTTCCTCCCTCCTTCCCCTCCCTTTCTCCCTGATAAGGAAGGTGTAGGTGTCATTGGGAATCCTGATGTGACAAGGTACGACTCTCGAAGCTCCTTCCTTCTTTGGGGACCTGGGATGGAGAAACTCAATGCTTGGGTGCAGAGGTGGGACAGAGACCCGCCCCTCCCAACTCTGTCTGGTGATCTTGTGAGCAGGGCTAAGTCCTGGGAGTCATGTAGGCCAGGAGGCCACCTGTCATTGTAGCTGTAGCTACAGGTCACCTTCATACCAGGAGGTGGGTCTGACAAAAAGGTCAGTGGGTGACACCAGCTCCGATGTGAGAGGTGGCCAAGGAGACGCCACTATTCAAGCTGTAGGAGGGGTCCTCAGTCTGTCAGTGACCCAGAGGACTGTAACACTTTCTGGATGCCACTGTACTTGTCATGGTAGGTAACAGTTTTCCAGATGACTGTCAGGGCCAGACAGACACATGGGGGAGACACGGGGGCCACATTAGCGAGCTTCCCATGCTACTCAGGAATGCTCTTGCCCATCGCCTCGGCAGTGCCATTGGATGCAGGCCTGACACTGCATGGCATGGTCCCACAGCTCTCCGGAGGAATCGGGGGGCGGGTGTGGTCATGAGTCCCTGGATGCTGAGGGGGACAAGCAGATGACATGCTGGCAGTCTAGGGGGGAGTGGTCATCCTCGTGGTCGCCACATCACAAACAGGGGCCATCAGCACAAGGGGCAGAGCTGACCCTTTGACTCCAGTCCTCATGTGATGGATCCTCACAGGCAGCAGAGCATCAGACCCTTTGATATTGGCAGGCTCTGGTGCCTGGTGTGTGTCCCGAGGGGGACATCTCCTTGGCCACATCTTCCTGTTCTCAACCCTGTCGGTGCCACTGTACTTGCCTTAATGGATGGGGCTGAGGTCTAGGAGTCACTCATGATGACTCAGATGCATATGGTCAATGGTGGAAACAACCCCCACGGCCTGACTCAACGCAGACACACTTACTCTCTCCAAGCCTTTCCACTGGCCTTGGGAGAGGTGGCTGCCACATGAAACAGGACACTTAGCTCTCGAAATTGGGGGTGGCAGAGAATTTGAAACTCTTGAGTGTCCTCTTCCTCCCCAGCTTCTTGTGGGTGAAGGATTAGCTAAGGGCGGCCAGACTCCGGGATGAGATCCCTCTTCATTCAATGACTCATTCATTGCCCCCCATGTGCTAGGGACTGGGTCCCAAGAGTGAGCACAAGCAGTCAGGACCCTGCCCCGGGGAGCTTCCAGTCCGGTGGGAGACAGACAGCCCACAAATAATCACGAGGAGTACTCCATCGCAGCTGGAGCAGGTGCAAAGGGAGAAAAGGGGCGTGGAGCAGTGCACCTGGGGCCTAATGTGCACAGAATGTGCCTGCAGATTGTGTAAAAACGCAGGCTCTGGAGGTCAGTCCAGTCTCCGCAGACTCAAGGACGCTCCTAGGTGATGCTCACACAGCAACTCCAGAAACCACACTTGGAGCAGCAAGATTTCAGACTGGGCTGCTGAAGTCACAAATTGCAAAAAAAAAAAAAAAAAAATGCAACTCTGGGATCATAAAAACCAATCTCTAGTCCAGAAGTTACACACTCCAATGCAGATGGGGTAAGAGGACAATACACACGGGCAAAGCGGAAGGCCCGCTTTCATGATGAGGAAACTAAAGCTGGGGTCCGTGATTGTGAGTGCACACTTAGGTGTGACTGGGTGTGAAGTAACCTGCCAAACGCCACACACACATTTCGTTCATTCATTCGTAGTTCATTTATTCATACGTTCGCTCAGTCATACATTAATTCATTCATACATTTCAGCAAATGTTCATCAAGTCCCTATTGTGGGTGGGTCAGATACGCAGGCCGAGCCTCATCATCTTTCTACTTCCATGTTCTCCCACACAGAGCATGTGGACCGCAGAGGTCAGGTCCAAAATCAAGGCCTAACTCTGCTGCAATGTAACTGTGTGAACTTGTGCCTCTCACTTCCTCTCTGCAAGCCTCAGTGTCCACATCTGCAACATGGGGCAACAGCTCAGCCCCACAGGGTGATATGAGGCAGGTACCTGCCAAAGGGAAATTGCCTGACACCCAGAACTGTTATTAGCACTCTATTCTCCCAGGGCCCTTCTTAAGTCACTTAAATCCGGGAGTGCAATTTGAATGTTCACACTTCTTCTCACCTCTCACTGGGAGCATTAAGAAGCTAATGATTCTGAAAGCATTAACCGCTATTATGTTACCTAATTGGGCCTCAGGGGGGTGAGATGAGACAATTTCGATGCTGGCGGAGTTGAGACAACCTCAGCGTCCTCAGAGGTGTGTGTCTATAAAGGAAACTGCTCTTCTCCCAGTGTGGTGGTTTAAACTGTCCCCAAACAGGGACAGGGGAGGGAGCACCAGATCAGCGTCCTGAAGTGGGTGCCTCCGTTTCAGGTCTCACTGATGGCTACTGACGGTGCAAGCCATTTGTCCCTGGTGGGTGTGTTCCTGAGGACTGACAGGAATGACATCCTCAGAGCTCAGGGTGTGAGAATTTCAGGGGCAGGAAAACACATTCTCTTCTATTTAAATTGCCACATATGTATTTTAATGTGCCTTAGAATCATATAAGATGATCAAAGTCATAAATTTCCATTTCTAGAATGGGTTTAAAATCATCCATTTTAAAGAAATTCATTGAAGGAGTTTTGGGGTTTTTTTAAAAGGAAAATTAGCAAGCATGCGCCAATGTAGCTGGCAGGAATCCAGGGCAGACAGCGACTTAAGAACTTGTGATGTCTGTGAGACAGTGGAGGGGCTGGCTCTGCCCTTGGGGGGCATCTGATCCTAACAGTCAGAGCCCTTTCCTTAAAGGGGAGACTCGCTGTTCCCTTAACACGTTTTCATGCCCCACAAAGGCGTAGGCAGGTTGTTCTGGGTGCCAAGTCCCCTGGGAATCCAGCTGAGAGAGGCTCAGAGGAGACGGGAGCTGTGGCTCCCAGGGGAGGCCCCTGACAACTCAGCCTGACTTGGATGAAATGAACCCAAACCTGCAGCCCCAGGCTGGAATGATGTGGAGACTGAAACTGAAAATTACAGACCTTGTCAGGAAGTCTGAGAGAAGAGGACGCAGCCCAGCCTGTCCCAGGGGGTGGCAGCGCCACCATTCCAAGGAAACCCTTCATGCAATCAGTTTCTAAAAAATGTATTTGCATCTTAAAAGAACTCTTTTCCTCTCTTCAGCTTTGCTCTCTTTTATTCTTCCTTCCTTCCAGATGATGGAATGCAATTCAAATCCAATTTTCCCTTAAATTGTCATGTAGTGTGGTTAATATTTCTCGAGTAGTTTCTACCAGTCAGGCACTGTGCTAACAGGCTGCCTGGGTCTCAGCAATCTTATTTCCAATAATATCCACCAAGGAAGTTATCGTCTGCAATAATAATTGTAACAGATATGGAAAATGAGGCAGGGAGAAGTTAAGGAAACTTTACTAAGGATTCAAAGTCAGTATCAGCCTACAGTTACCTATGATTCCTTAAGGCCATTTTGTATTTATCCACCAACCCACCTATCAACCCATCCATCCACCTACTCATCCATCCTCCATCCATTATTAATCCATCTCTTTATCTACCTGCCCATCTATCTATTCACTCACCCATCTTCCATTTATCCATGAGTCCACCCATCCAACCATCCATCCATCCATTCACTTACTCACATACTCATTCACAAGGACGCTTTGAGCATTTACCACAAACCAGGCACTGAACTATATGCTAATTAGGAACAGACATTTAAGCACATGTATAGGAATAAATAAACATTGTGCTGGAGAAAGTCAGCATCTAGAACAGCAATCTCACTCCTGAGTGTCCAATAAACTCCTCTAGAGAGTTAAAAAAAATCTACTTGCCTGGGTCACACTCTTAACCAGTTTAATTAGACTTTCTGGGGGTGGAATCTGGACATTGGCATGAACACATGTACACTTCCCAGGATATTCCTTCTGTTCTGCAGCCAGCTTTAACGCCCGTGCCAGACCCCACTTCTCAGGACAAGTGTGGCTCCTGCACCCGCAGCACCAGCAGCACCAGCGCCCCTGGGACTTGCTGGCACTGCACACCCTCTGGCGCAAGCTCAGACCTTCAGACACTCAGAACTGCTGGGGCTACAGATCTGGAAGCTCTGCTAACAAGCCTTCCAGGTGATTCTGATGCCAAGAGAGTCTAAGTGATGGGGCTGGCCGCTTGGACCAAAAATCTTGGCATGTCCTGGGAACTTGACAGAAATGTAGCATCTCATCTGGCTCAGAAGCTGCAGTTTACCAAGTTTCCCAGGTGACTCTGGGAATGTTGAGAAGGACTCAGAGCTCACACGTGTTCAAGTGTCAAACACTCTGCAAAGCTGTATCACGCCTGGCCTTTCTGATCACTGATTCACATGCCAGTCAATCTCTTACATCTTCCTGCTTTCTTCTTTATAGACATGACCCTTACCTGAAATCCCTCATTGGTTTAAAGCTCAGTATTTGCCTTTTCCACCTGAACGTAAGCTCTGGGAGGGGCTGTGTCTTCCATCTTATTCTCCATCAACTTGCTAGTCTGGCTCACAGCAGCTATTTGGGGACTATTTACCGAACAAATATGTCCAGCAACATATTTTCATTTTCTAGATGAGGAAACTGAGGCTCAGAGAGGGGTGGGACTCTGCCCAGGTTCACACTGTAGCAAGGGACAGGCTGGGACTCACAAGGGTCTGGAGCCTAGACCCTAGAGGATGTGATACGCAGTCACCACGGCGCTGGGAAGGCAATCAAAAGAACGTGACTGGCACGCTGGCGGAGCAGTGGTGAGGTCAATCGTCCCTGAAGGAGCGATCGCATGTCCCCGTGTTCGAGTCCCAAGCCCGGGGGTAAGCAACCAGTGTGAACGACAAGATAAAAATAAAAATAAGGACGTTTCTTCCTCCTCTCTTCCTGCCCGCCTGCCTACTCACCTTCATTCCTGCCTGAACCTTTCCTTCCAAAAAAAAAAAAAAAAGACGTGACTGTCCACCAAGCTTCGAGCTGGATTCAGGCGATTGAAGGTCAACCACAACCCCTGCCACCACCCCTGGGAACGTGGGTCCTGCTTCTAGAAGCTGCACAAGGGCACAATCTTGAGGTGAGACATGTCGCTAAGACCATCTGCAGAGCACATGGGACACCCCAGTTTAAGCCACTACATAAACTTCTAAGATTTAGGATGCAGGGTGAGGAAAATGGCTTGTTTAGTGGTCCCCCAGGACCAAGCATCTAAGAAAGTCCCTGGTTATTAAAATGCCACCTAGCAGCATGGAGCGCTCTACCTGTCTCCCTTCTCTCCTTCCTCCATGGGCAGGGTCCAGACTGCACTCGGTGAGCAAGACGTGGCCCTGAGCAGGGTGAGTGTCACATGCAAAGTCCCCGCTGGTGGGCAGTGGGCAGGGAAGGAGGAGAAACTCTCAAATCTCTCTGGGGAGGGGTCAGCAGGTCCCACCAGGTGCAGAGGCCACACTGGATTAGGGAAAGCTTGGGAGGCAGACAGGAAGGGACCCTAAGATGAGCAGTTCCTCCTCTTGGCCTGTCCCCAGAGAAACGCGGGCTCCGCTAGCAGCGTGTATGACCACACCCCTGACAGCACCGCTTGTGAGCACGAAGTCATTAAAAATAACCTCCGTGTGCATCCCCGGGGGGTGACTGGTGAGCTGGGGTGCAGTCATTCTTTGGCACACTACATGGCTCAAAAACAGAGGCAGACAATATTTGCTGTATCATGAATGAAGCAAATGACAGCAAAGACTACAGGATGATAGCATGTGGGTTTCGGGGCAGTTTTCCAGCAGTACTACAGTTTCCCCAGTAAACAGACATCTATAAATACATGAGCGCGCATCCTCAATTACATAATCACACCGAAGCCTGTATAATTGCATAGAGAAAGGTATTCACATCACACAAAGCAAGATGAAGACCTCTGATGGGAACAGAGGATGAAGGGATGGTCCTGCAGAGACTGAGGGACACTGGTCCAGGCAGAGGGCATAGCAAGGACAAGGAGAAAAGCTCCCAGGAGGAATGAATCACGCTTGTGAGTTGGAGCAGGAGAAACAAGGCAGGGGGCTGGGCCTGGTGAGCCCAGGGCACAGGGAGGCTGCCAGGGCAGACACGTAGAGTCTGGAGACCAAGGGTAAGAAATTTAGATCAGATTCTGCTCTTTTAAAAAACACGCGTTCTCTCATGGCTTAATTCACTTCATTTTCACATCACCTCTATGAGGCTGAAGGAATACTTTTCTAGAGAAGGCTCATGAACACCTCAGAGGTTCGGCCTGATCCCCGGGACCCACACCTGGTAAGAAGCAATGTCATTGGGTCTTGGGTCCACATTTCTCCCAGAAACCCCTGAGCGTAGCTCCTTAACTCATAGCTCCAGGGGGTTCTGCCTCCAGCTGGGCCCTTGCACTCATTCAACAAAGACTGTGAAACCAAAGGAAGCGCCCAGAAAGTGGAAACCAGGATTCCAGGCAGGAAGGGTCTAGCACATGAGGCCACCGCTCAGGTGGAATAGTCCTCGCAGAGTCCCAGAGCTCAGAAGCCCATTTCAAGAGAAAGTGTGTATGTGCGCGTGTGCGTGTGCATGTGTGTGTGTAACCTGACTCCACCAGCACTGCATGCTCTGGATTATGGAGCAACCTCTTTCCACCCCAGCTCTCCACCTTCAATGCTGGACCTTGGCAGCCAACCCCCAAATCACTAAACAGTTCAGACCCCCCAAATCACTAAACAGGAGAGAGGCTGTGTCTGTGGGTGCTGCCATGGACACCTGAGGTCTGGAGACTCAGGGGCTCAGCAGAAAGTGAGGTCTGAGTTTGGAGACTGGGACTCTGGAGCCAGGCTGCCTGGGTTTGATCCCTGGCCCCGCACCAGTTGTATGACTTTAAGCTGGTTCCTTAAAATCCTGTGTCTCAGTTCCCACATCTGTAAGGTGACCTAGTTCCCTGATGTAAATATATAACCTATATGCATAAATCATATTTAATATCTAGGTACAACAATTAAGTGAGAAACAATACAGTGTACTGATTAGAAGAGATATTTGAGGTCACATTATCTAGGTTTAAATTTCGGCTGGCCCTTATTTGTGTCACATCCTTCAAGCAACTTAGCCTCTCTGCTCCTCAGTGTCCTCATGTGTAAAATGAGGTTAGCGCAGTATCCACTTCTTAGAGACGTGAGGGTCAATGAGTTAATGCACTCACGCCTAGCACATAGCAAGTGCCAAGTGCTGTCTTGGGTGAAGATGGAACTGGAGGAGAATCTGGATGGATGGAACAAAGTAGCTGCGCACAAAAATAAGGACAGGGGGTGCAGGGACTCATCTGAGGGACAGCAGCCCTGCAGGGGGCCACCAGAGGCAGCCAGGTGGGCAGGCGGGCCCAGTGTTTCTAATGCATTCAGCATTTCAAGAGAAACTAGAGCTCAAGATTGTTACGCAAATGGTTTGATTTTCCCAAGTTCACTTTTATTTCAAACACAAGCTCACCTGAGGGCTAATTTACCACCATGGCTTTGAAGCCACTGTGGTGTTTTGATTCAGAGAAAGACAATGGAAGAAGCTAGCTGTTTACTGTGCCCCGGAGTGTGCCAGGCACTTTACATCACGTCACCTTGCTTCATCTTGGCAGCCAGCACCTTGAAGCGGAACAGGATGACGCCCCATTTGACAGGGGAGAAGACTGAGGCTCCGAAAGTTTTAAGATTTTGTCCAAGGACACTTGGCTGAGCGCAGGGGCTGGGGTTCAGCTCAGGTCTCCTTCCCTCCCTCCTTCCCTCCTTGTCTCTCTCCTTCTCTCCTTCCCTCACAGCTGTGTCTTCTCTCTCTGCCTCTGAAATGCAGGCTGTCTTCAGGCAACTGTGTCTCCGCTTGGGAAGAAAAGGAAGCCTGCCTTTGAACAGAGCTCAAGACACTTTCTCAAACTCTCAAGCAGCCCAGAGCGGTCTGCACGGAGGCTCCAAAGTAGCAGGGAAAGAGGGTGCGTTCTGCACCCTGCAGCTCTGGTATGAGTGCCCAGCCCAGGTGGGACTGTTCACGGGGTCGTTCTAGCTTCATAACCCGCGTTCAAGGGAAATGTCATTGTCCCGGTGACAACCATACTTACTCCCAGAAACCTGGAGTTGCTTCAAAGCCAATTCCTTGTGATGTCGTGCTCCACTGGGTCTCCGGTCTTCCAAGACACTTATGCACATTTGTGTCCCGACTTGGCATCAAACATGGACAGTGAGGGAGAGACGTGCATGTGCGCGTGTGTATGTGTGTGTGTGCACGCGTGGGCATGTGTGTGCGCGCGTCTCTACGCGCACGTGTACGCACCAGCCGCAAATCCCATAGCTGGACCAATAAAGAGTTAAGCCCAAAGGGTAAACATAACAGCTTAATGCCTTTTGCTAATGCTGAGCTCCACCAGGAAGGCTGACAGATCCCGAACAGCAAACAATAGCTGGAATTGTTCTAGAGAAAACTAGTCTGGCTGCATCATTTGCCAATAATTTTCTAAAACAGTTTAACTCTCCTCTGCTTCCTTGACTCCAAGTCGACCTGAAAGCAAAAGGCAGATGAGTTCTTGTCCTCCCCTCGAGCTGCAGTAAATAAGACCTGCTGGGAGGCTGCAGGGCAGGAGAGGTCGCAGACTACTCCTCCCAGGAGCCAGGAGTGAGGAGCGGAGGAGCGGCGACCCCACGGGATGCACCCAGCACCCAGCCTGCAACACCCCCGAAACTGAGGAGCCTCACGGAAGTGTCAGCGTTTCTCGGAACTGGAGACCCAGACGGGAAGTTCCAAGCACCCTGGGACACACTTTTACGTCTGATGACTAGATAGAATTGCTAGCACCGTGTGCCAAAGTTTCAGTCTACAGGCGACCATCCAAACAGCGGGAGGAGGACTGGTCTCAGTGACTGTACTTTGGAAAGCATGCGTGTCTTCGAAGGCCGCCCAGGGCACCCCACCGGTCCCCCACAGCCCACCCCAGGAGGCCTACCTTCTCCGTCTCTCCGCGTCCAGACCTCAGCGTCCACACCGTTAAGCGACAGTTTACCAGCACAGTCACTGTTTACAGTAAGGCTGGGTGAGATCACCAGTTCTAGCATTTCCTTGTACCTGAAAGAAAACAAAGGGAAATATAATTTATTCATTAATTATGCATGCTTACTAATGATTCCTATTTCTTTCCCTAAGAGTATAAATATTAAAGCTGATTACCTAAACCCAGCCATCTTATAAATTCTACATAATAAAAATGCACTAAACTTTTCATCAAAGGGAAATGAGGAATTAAAATGAAGTATTTGCTCTCCTCCGGAGAATACACCCACTTGATTAAAACTTTTCCTTCCTTCGTACTGTATTTTGCCTTTCGAAAACTTGCATTCTGGTCTCTTGAAAATGTCATCTGCAGGAGCTCCAGCGAGCAGGGAGACTTCTCGGCAGAGGGCAGAGGGTCAGGGAGGTAGAGAGGGAGAGTGAGGTGGGATTCCCAGCAGCCAGAGGCTCTGGGGAGAGAGGGGAGTGGATCACAGTGCACAGAAGATGGGTAGGTGTTGCCTGGTGTCACTTGCACACACGGAGAAAGGTTCGAAAGGCGTTAACAAAATTTAACAAGTCCCACTGGACAGCAAAGCTCCACGGGCCATTGCTGTGGGCCCTACCAAGAAAGAATCACTGGCTCCGGAATTACTCACTGATACAATGTGTGGGAGGCAGGGAAGAACAGGGGTACATCTCCTTGGGGCATCCTCATATTTTCATTGCCCAGGTCTCCAGCTCTTGCACCAGGTTGGTCCTCATTCCTCCTAACGTCCCACCCACTATGGTTAGGGCGTGGTTTGTTCACGTGCACTTGATCATACGTGATGCAGCAGTTTTCAAAGGACTGAACCCTCAGCAATCATGTTTGGCAGCGATCAGGTTGTCCTCAGAGAAGGGACACGGAGCCAAGGACAGGATCCATTATCACTGGGTTAAAACAACACCACGTACCGATGGAGGGTTAGGTGGTTATCAACTCAGATTCCATCATGAGAAAGACATGGATTCAAAATCCTCTTTCACTAGCATGGTCTTGAGCAAGTCACCAGAATGCTGGAAGTCCAATGTTCTCATCACACAACACAAATTATTATTATTACTTTATTTTTAGTTTTCAAAGGAAAGGTGCAGGCAGGCAGACAAGAGGAGAGAAGAGGAAGAAACACTCATTTATTTATTAGGGGTACATCTTGGTTGTCCCCCCCCAGCTCTGGGATGAACCATTTAAACATGTGACAGTCACTGCAATCTTGGGTCCTACCCCCAGGTCCTTGGGATATATGTGGATTGTGCTCTTGGCCGAAGGCAGCTGACCAAACCGCTGTTCCACCAGGGCGCGTCGCAATGGAGATTATTGAAGTTCCTCCCTGACAAGGTCATGATGAGATAAAAAGAGATGAAATACATAGAAAAAGGACAGAGTAGGCATCAATCTAAATGCCCATTCACTACCAGAGGAAGAAACAGCTACATAGCAGGTGGCTCACAATAGAATAGAATGCAGCAGTAAAAAAGATGGAACCTAAGGACCACACAGCATGACAGACAGGCTGCCAAACGAAGAAGCTAGCAAAGAGAAGAAGGGTGTCCAGGGTACGATACCACTTCTATGAAAGTACACAAAGCAACATTACATACTGTTTAGGGATATATACATACGCATACAATGAAAAGATAGCGGCATGTAGACAGATGATAAAAGAGTTTCAGGAGAGTAGCTAAGTGGGAGCAGAAAGAGGATTTAACCCTGGAAGTGGTACCCAGGGGCCTTCAACTCCGCAACGCTTTAGTTCAGAGGTTCACACAATCTATGGCCCATCCAAACCTGTTTTTTGTGACCCCTGTTATAGGAGTGACTGTCATACATTTAAGTGGCTTTAAAAAAATCAAAAGAGGCGTGCCCTGGTGGCTTGTGGATAATACAGATCACACGCAACCCAAGAACCTGGGTTCATGTCCCAGGCTGGGGAAACAATGAAGATGAGCTAAAAAAAATAAATAAATGTTTCTTTCCGCTCTCTTTTCCTGTCTGCTTGCCTTCATGACCAGCTGCACCTTTCTGTAAAAAAAAAAAAAAAAAAAAAAAAAAAATCAAAAGGAGGAAAACATTTCATGACCTGTGAAAATTACGTGAAATTCAAATTCTGATGTCCGTAAGTCCAGAACACAGCCCTGGTCATTGGATTCCTGTATTGTCTGTGGTTACTTTTATTCTGCAACTGTTGAGTAGTTGCCACAGAGATTCTCAGAGCTGATAATATTTAATATCTGGTAAGAAAAGTTTGCTAAGATTTTTTGTTTTAGTTTGTAAGCAGGGTGCCAGAAATTTACATTTTATCAAAAATCCTTCCTTTCATTCTTTTGGGTGTATGCAAATAATGGAAGGCCAAAAAATAAACAGTGAGATATAGAAAAGAGCACCAGTCTCTAAACATTCAGACATTGTGAGTATGAGTGTTCAAGGCAACAAAGTGTTAACTAAATGATCAAATGTAATTTCAAAAAAATGAATCTTTCCTCCACTCCCCCTGTGGTTTAAACGTATTGGAAATGGTTGAAAACATTTAAAAATAAGACTATTGCACATGAAACATCTAGATTTGTAGCTTCTCATGAAAATGAAGAATTGTGGGATAATCTTGAGTGGCACCAATCAGCCGAAGCTGAGTCACACTGCCCAATTTGATCAAGAAATAGAGGCTCCAGTTTGCCGTAGTCCCCACTACTCCCTAGTGTCTTGCATATGACATTCTTTCCATTTATATTCCATCTGGTCCCTACAGGCCTTTGCATTTGAGATCCATGACATATGCATTATCAGAAAATCCTGACAAAGAAATAAGAGCAATGCAATCTCCTGGCCTCAGTCGCAAGTTTATTTATTTTACTGAGTGTGGCTGCCATCCTTAAGAACTCTTAGCACATTCAAACAGCATTTGTTGATATTACAGCAGAAAAGGAATGTGTTTTTAACTCTGGGACAGAGGCTTGGTATATTCACCTTAGACAGTTCCTAGAATCCTGAAGGTCGTCAACATGGAAACCATTACTTTCCCCACAGCACCCGACACAGAATCTTGTTCATTCCATCATCCTATTTACGACTGTTGGAGGATAGGAAGAAAGAGAAGGAGGGAGAGGGATGAATGGGGAAGGAGGGAGGGAGTAAATTTACAGTGAAGTGATGAGCCTCCCTAACAAGATTTTCAGTAACTCCCATTTACCCTTCATTTCCATCCCACCCTAGACAATAACTCTAATGTCTTAACTACGTCTCCTTATAAATGATGCCATGTTGTTTTACGTGTGACATGTGCTTTAATTTACATGAATGGTGTTGTGTATGAGATCTCACTCGGTTTACGGCTGTTTTTTGTTTTTTTTTCAGTCTGCACTATGGTTTTAAAATGAATACCTACTGTTGGATGGTTAGCTTGTAACTAGATTTCCACACTGTGCAGCTACTGTGTTTATGCATCGCCCTACTGATGAACTAGGAAACTTCATCTCTCAGCCGCCTTAAACAACGCTGCAGTGAACATCTTTGTGTAAAAATAAATATACTATTTGTCTGTCGGTCTGTGCATACATTTACATTCTTAAAACTTGGGGAGGATTTCTGGGTGTTTCTGGGTTATTTCTGTGTTATTGGGTGTTTGAGAACTGAAATTGACCAAGTACTAACAGATCGCTCTCTATGATTCCTCTTCGAGATTCCCATCAAAGTGCGAAGAGCCCCACTTTCACAAATTCTTGCTAACACTTGGCATTGCCCAACTTCCAAATTTTGGTCAAACTGATGGCTAGAAAGCAGTACCTCATTGTTGTAGTTTGTATTTCCATCATGACCAGTGATTTTGGAATAGAGTCACATAATTATACACCATGTGAATCCCTGTGAACTATCTATTTGTATCTTTTTTCCTTGCTTTCTTTTCTACTGGATTTTCTTTCCTTTTTTCTTTTTCTCTGTGATTGGCTGGAGAGTCTGGGTATGAATTCCCTGTTGATTTTAGATTCTTTAAATTTCTTAATCTTCATTTGTTTCCGTGATGGTGTCTTTTTATAGAACAAAATGATCTTAGATATGTGTTCAGTAATTTTCTTTTCTTTTCTAGGTGTAAAAATTCTTTCCCATGGCATACCCTTCCAGAGGAGTGGTTTGGTTACCAGCCCACATACATCTCAGGGACCTGGGTTTGTACCCTGGGGCTGGAGGGAACAACCAAGATGAACAACTAAATAGAACGAATCGAGTGCTTCTTCCTCCTCCCTTTTCCTGCCTGCCTGCCTATTTGCCTTCATTCCTGCCTTCACCTTTCCTTAAAAAAAATTATTTCCCTAACCCTGGAATAATAAAATGTGTTTACAGTTCAAGCTATTCATTTAGAATTTTACGTTCATATTTAAGTCTTTAAATCATTTGGAGTCTGTCTTTTAATAAGTCTAAACTTGCATTTTCTTCTGCAGTACTGGAGAAAATAAAAACGAGATTTTTCCTAATGTTTTAAAATCTCCAATTGAGTTCACCTGTGAGGGGATAGTTTGTAGTTTTAGTTCAGTCTCACTATCACAAAACAACAACAAACTACAAAAGTTGTTTTAAAGCATCAGAGGGCAGTCCCAGCAGGGCTTGAGGGTCCTCAGCCCAGAGAGGAGGCAGTGACATTTGACCTCCACCATTTTCCTCTCGAGACATTTGACAATTTACAAGCACAGAAGGAAAAGGGCAGCGACATTGTCCTAGCCCATTGGACTGAGATGAAATTAGAGTTTGGGACCTAAAGCAGGGAGGACCCAAGGGGCACAGACACCAGGGAGAAGTGAGCCCGGTATTTTCGACAATTGCTACCCAGCAGGGATGTCCTGATAACTAAGCGGGGCAGAGAAGCCACACAGAAAGGGTATCTAAGAAGGCAAGAAACAATCCAGAGTTTTTGGCCATCTCTCTACAGTAGGGAGGCAAAAACTGGAGTGCATAGCCCATCAAGGATGGAGAAGCCTGGTAAGCACACCAGACTTTTACCTGAGACATCTTCGGCATAAGGACACATCAAAAGATTGTGCCTTGCGTCATCTTAATCCCTTATTGGAGCAAAACGATTTGTCTCAGCTATCACCCCCAGCTAGCAGAGTATTCACTTTTCTTTTGAGGAAGATACCATCTTCCAGAGTTGTCACAATGTTTCACACACAACGTTTATCATTTAATGAGAAATTATCAGGCATGCAAGGAGATAAGACTAAATGAGCAAAAGCCAATATGAAAAACAAAGCTATATACAATTCAGAGACTGGTATTATCAGACGTCGATTCCCCAACCATTCTGATAATCTGATCAAGAAAACAGATTTAAGGTTAGACTGCTACAAGCAAGTTAGAATCTTAAAAAAAAAATCCACTGGGAATATTAGCAGACAAATCTCAGAAAGAAGGTTGAGAAATTGTGCTTAAAAAATCATAGAAGACATGGGTGATGGAGAAAAGGTGTAACATACCTGTAATAGAGAGAGAAGAGAACAAGTAAGATAATAAATTGAATAAGAAGTGGACAGAAGATGTTCCAAGAGGAACAAAAGACATCAACCCATGGGAACAAGAAGTTCTGTGAGTCCCAAGCCAGGTGAACACAGAGAAAATCACTCTTGGGCCCCCCATTCTCACACTGCACAGATGCATGAATATATCAGTGTTCAAAACAGTCAGAAGAGGAATAAAAGACACATTATCTGTAAAGAAAGAATGATAAGACATTTCCACAGAATTGATGGATATCAGAAAATAATGAATTTCACTTGACAATGCAGAATTCCATGCCAGAAAAAAAATCCTTCAAAAATGAAACAAATAAAAATTAAGATTACTTGCCATCAGTACACCTGCCCCACAGAAGAATGCCCTGAAAACATGAATATTCAGCAAGAGCAGAGAGGAACATATATGAACAGATATGAGAGTAGGAGGGAGATAAATGCAGTTAATTTGTTCTAAGGACATTGCATTTGTCTGAAGGTGATAAAGTACTAATTGACAGTAAATTTTAAGAGGTGTCAAGTATACGTATTATAACATTTAGGGTAACAACTTAGAGAATAATAATAAAAGATGTATATTAATGATGCAGTAGAGGAAAAATCCTGAATAATAAAAATACTTGACGAATCCAAAAATTTTTGACTAACCAAAAAATACTTGACTAATCTAAGAAAGAAGAGGAAAAGAAACAGAGATGGATGGGACAAACAGAAAAAAAAAAAAAAAAAGGTTTAAACTCAAATTTATCAATCTTGCATTCAGTATAAATATTTAGTATACAGTTACATCCCCCCCCCCATCATTACATTAAGTGTGAAAAGAATAAATCTTTCATTAAAAGACAGAGATTACAAAATGGGATTAAAAACCTAACTCCATATTTAGCACAAGAGATCTCTCTTGACTCTGAAGACACAGAAAAGGTCCCAGCAAAGTAACAGGAAATGCACTTGATACCAAGTCAATAAGAGAGAGCAAACAATTTAAAATAGACTTGAAACTAAATACCCATTACTAAAGATTAAGAGGAACAGAGTCAAGATAAGATAATCAATGTACCAGGACAGAACAATTAAAATGTTTGTCCTTTCCAACATTTGCATAGAATTGACTCTAAAAAGGAGTCAAAGACAGCTGACTGAGTAGAGGTGGAGGCAATGGAAATGTTAGTCCTCACAAATTAACAGGACAGGGACTTCCAGAACCCCACCACTGTTTTTTTTTCCTGCTGGCAGCAGAGCTTATGTGAACTATCTGGCAAACTATTAACCTGAAATGTAACTATATGAATAGCTCCAGGCAAGTCGGAGTGAGAAAGATCCTTCCGAAGTTCTACTCACAACTCTCATTTCCTAAGTACCTACCCAGGCACTTCTCCCGCACAGGCTGATTCTCTCCCTTAATTCTTTCAGCTACCCGGGGAGATGCGATTGTCCATCCTGCATTTCCCAAGAGGCCAACTAAATAGTTAGGTCTGAGCCAAGCACAAGCACAAGGCCACGTGCCTCACAGCTGGGGCACCTACCGATGTGCCAGGAGGCGCAAAAATGAAGCCTTTTACGTGTCAGCATCCGGCGAGATCTGTCTTTGGTCTGATGGACCATCTTGTTTTGCGACTGGCTTACATGGGGCAGCAGAGGATGGAGGCTGATGGAGGTGTTTTGCTGTTTCTTAGCCTGACCCTGATTCTAATGCTCCTCTTATAGATAATAGAAATGAAAATGGCTAACAATTCAAGAGTGTTTACTCTGGGGTCCACAGCTCTTGGTATATAACGGCTCATTTAATTATAGAAGTAGCAGATGAGCAGACGAGGTTCAGCGTGACTTGCTAGTTAGTGGTGGGACCACATTCACTACCAGACTTTCTGACCCCATCGCTTACAGGTACGACTGGGTCAGCATTTGAACCCAGGGCCCACCTAGCTCCAGGGTCCCCTAAGTTGCCGAGTCAGATCATCCACTCTCATCAGCTCCAAGGGTTCAAATCCCAGCTATAAGTCTTATCAGCTGCACAACTCAGAGCAAGTTACTGAGTGTCTGCGAGCCTTACCTCCAAGGATGGAGAATCTAAGAACACCCTCCAGGCAGGGTGCCCTGCAGAGAGACGAAGGCAGAGCAGGCTTGAGGGAGTGCGTGTTCAAGCAACAGTGGCTGCTGACGTCACATGTGTTCACAGACAAAATCTGGAAACACAGAGTTAGCTTCATCCCAGGTCGACCTGGGAGCTGTCATTAGAATTAGCCAGAAACTGCTGGTCCCTATTGTGGTTTGACAGGCAAGAGTTGAGCTCTCTTGCAATTTGGGGGTCAGGGGACGGGGGAAGGCTGCCTTCATGTCCTTCCCCCCTTCTCCCCTTCTCACAATGACCTGAAATAGGAGATCAGCTAATTTGCTTTGCAGGGGAGGGCAGAAAGAAATCAGAGGTCTTAACAGAGTCGGGGGTGGGGGGGGGGCAGAGAAAGAGGTAGCTTCTCTTTCATGAAAGAAGGGAAAGGGAGCAGACGCATGGGATACATTTACTATAAAAAGTGTGTTTCTGTTTTGCCGTGGGTTGTATTCTGATAGGCCTGCTGCTTCAGAATGGGCGGGAGAAGCAAGAAGAAACAAGCATTCAAAAGCGGCGCCCTGAAGCCTTCTCCAGGTCTGCTGCTGCCAGGCACTCGTGCCATTTGTTACCCTTGTCACCACCCCTGTCCCCGGGGGGATGAGGAGCACTGGGGAGCGTGGGGCTGCTGGAAGAGCCTGAGAGATGACAGCTGGAGGGTGGGGGCTGGGGGCGACTTCAAAGGCAGGGGAGGATCTAAAGCAGATGGAGAGGGTCCCAGGCGGGTGGGCGGCCCACCTCCCGCCAGCCCCCGCAGCACACTGGCTACCTTGGCTGAGAACAGTGGTCCTGCCTGCGGGTGGAGGACAGATGGCCAGTCAGCTAAGGGGACTTCAGAGGGCCAACTCCCAGCATCTTTTAAAAGCCGAGAAGCCAAACCTGCGGACAATAATCACCGGCTTCTGGGCTGGAGGCAGCTGTGGCCCAACCTGGCCATGTCTGGCGGTCTTCACGCCTGCATTTGATTTCAATTCAAACTGCTGATTGCAAACTGCTGATTGCAAACTGCCGCTGGCCAGTCGCCCCAACTGGGGCGGAGAGCTGCTCATGTCTAAGGCCCAGAATCGTCCCTGCTCCTCCTGCTCTTTCAGCCCTCACTTCCATCCATCACTGCGCTGTCAAGGTCACCTCCTAATGTCCATGGAGCCCACTGTCTGCTCTCTTTGGCCCATTGGCTGGGGCCAAAACACTGCCCTCTCTGCCCTGGACTGTCACAGCGCTGTGCCCCTCTCTCTGGGGCCACTCCGGCCTCCTTCCAGCTTGTTCTCTGTGTAGTGGCCCAAGTTGCTTCCGACAACATTGACCTGACTCATTCTTGCTTGCGACCTCTGATGGCTTTCTCTTGCCCTTAGGATGGAATGAAGGCTTCTTCATCTGGCTTCCCTTCACTTGAGATCTCGTCACTTAACAAGGTCCAAGGGGTGGTGGTTCCACGAGGGGCACAGGCTGGAGAGGGGACGCTCTCTTGCATGGGACACGATCCTTGGAAGACGCCCACCTGGAGCTGCTGCTGATCATCCTTCAGTGCAGGACCACAGGCGGGAGGGTCGTAGGAGACAGGAGCCCTGCTGGAGGCGAGCAGCACATTCGTATGGTTCGATGTGAAAGGTGGAGTGGGAACAGTCTGTTGAGCAGCCAGGGAACTTCAGGGACCGCTGTCAGCATGGCCCATTCAACACGCACAGGCCCTGTGCTCGCCTCCATCCTCCCACCCCGTCTCCCTTAAAATGTGGAATGTGTCAGCTAATAGGAGTTGGCAGGCAGGTCTAGAGTGCATAGAGAGATGTCTTCCCAGATGAACAAGTTACTTTAAAAAAAATAAAAAAAAGGAAAGGTGCAGCAGGAGTGAAGGCAAGCAGGCAGGCAGGAATTGAGAGGAGGAAGAAGCACTTGATTTTTATTTTGTTGTTCACACTGGTTGCTTCCTACCAGACTCAGGACTCGAACCCAGGGTATGTGACTTGCTCCTTTGGCAGCAATTGACCCAACCGCTGCTCCACCAGGGCGTACCTCCCCTTTCTGTTTTAAGGTAAAATTTTAACCACCCAAGCAATATCTCAGAACATTTATAAATACATTTAAAAACTGCAGATGAAATTAAGGTTGCCTCGATCAGGAGATCCCACCAGCTGCATCCATGATAACCAGTATGAGGAACAGATCTAGAGACCTTACCTACCAGTAAATAGTCACATGTATCTTCACACATGAACAGCAGAGTTTTTTTTGATAGCTTTTATCAATGCCATTGATCTGTACAACCTGTTCCAGGGTTTTGGTTTTTGTTGTTTTCCACTCTAATAAAATATGGGGATGCGTAGTTCAAGTCATGGCACGGAGTTCTAGCTTATTCTTCTGAATGCTGGGAGGGCTCCCTGGCATGTCTACCAGTCGCCAGGTTTCCCAAGTCATTACTGTAACTAATGCCACACTGCCGGGGACAGATCCTCCTGGGAGCACCTGCCGGATTTCTTTAGGAGAACTCCCCAAGGTCAAATTCCTGCATCTGTCTTTATTAAAGTTGGAAAGGATGTTTGGAAACTGGTCTCTCAGAGTAGCGAGTCCAGTTTATATTCCCAATGGCCACGTCCCAATATGGCTCCTTGCACTATTTCTATTCCCTGATCCGAAAGCCTTCTCCAAAACTCTGCTGACAAGACTGAAATAGGACGCAGGGAGGTCCACGGGGTTCATCCAAGCCGCCCCAGTGTGAGGCCGTCTTACACCGGGAAGGAAGACCAGCCTGTCCAGGAGCCCAGCCCCAGACTCGGAGCTCACTCGGGCTCGATAAGCTCTTTCACGAACTTGGTGCAGTGAAAACAGTCTGCAGGAGAGGTTTGCTCTGCCTCCCTCATTCCTGATAGCGTGAAACAAGGACCCGTTGTTTGGCTAGTCCAGTTCTGCTGTCCTTGGATTAAAATTTTTTTGTTTTTACTTTGAGATCACTACAGATTCATAAGAAGTTTCAAAAAATGGTGCAGAGAGGGTCTGGGTCCCATTCCCTCAATTTCCTCCCAGTGACTATTTTATTTAACTCCAGAGCAACAGCAAAAGCAGGAAATTGATGTGTGTGTGCGTGATTTTATCATGTATCCGTTCATGTACCTGCCACTGCAATGCAGGGAGAGCCCCCCCCATCCCCACAAAGATCTCCCTGCATTGTTCCAGCTGCACCTCAACACCCCAGCTCCGGGGGATCACAGATCCATCCTCCATCTCTACCAAGTCACTTCGAGAATGTGCTATAAATGGAATCATACATTGTATGGCCACTTGAGAATGTTGGGGATTTTGTTTTTACATGACTCAATGTCAGATGCCTGTATTTTACAGAACGCCTTCCAATGCTTACTGGGTCCACAGAGGCAGCCCTCAAAAAAGCACCCAGTGTGCGGTGACCGACTGACACAGGACCACACACGTTCTGCTGATTTTGGGTCGGGTTCAGCAAGGCCTTGGAGCAAAATGCAGAACTTTACAGAACATTTCTCTTGCTGAGCCATAAACACACACACACACGCACAAAACAACCCACAACCAACAAAACAAGACACAAGGCAAAATGCTAAGGACTCTTACTGTATAGAAGGCTGGCTCCTGGCAATGATGTCTTGGTAAGTGCTAGAGACCACGGGAAGCCCCAGGACAGTCCCCCCACTGCCGCCCACCACACACACACACACACACACACACACGCACACACGCACACACGCACACACGCACACCCCTGGCAGGCAGACAAGCAGCTGGCAGAGGGGAGGCAGCATCCTCTCGAGGTTGCAATGGCCTTCGCTTGAGTGGATGGCCCCCGCCCTGCTTAGACACCACGCAGGCACAGCTGCCTTTCTCTGCCCCTGCTTATCTCTCCCTCTTGCTTATCCAACCACAGCCCTCCACAAGGACCTGGACACATTCTGAACCATGGAGAGACTAGGCCAAAGGCATGTTTACATTGACTGAAGGGGAATGGGTAGGAGAAAAATACTGGAGAAAGGGTAAGAGAAACCAAAAACAAAACATTCAATATTAGAATATCTTCATTCTAGCCAGAACCTCATTTGTATCTGTAGGAAGCCTTAGGACACAGCCGAGGCCTCTCTGAGCCAGGCACTGTCGTTCCCTGTCTAAGCCTGGGTCTTCCCAACAGCCCCTGCAAAATCAGCAGAATGGAGATCCTGTTTTACAGATAAGGAACACAAGGACAGGGAACTCCAGTCCCTTATTGGTACCAACTGTAAGCAGTGGAGAAAGATGTCAAATTGGGACATCTGAATCTGAATGATCCTTCTCTAACCATCTGCCGCTGAGAGCAGCAGATGTGGGAGAATAAATTCTCCTAACGACCAGTCTCCTCTAATGGCCTCATTACCCTAAAATCGAATGGGTCCAGTTGTGATTCATGAGTTTTTAAATGCTTTTTCTTCTTGGTTGGAGGTGGGTTCAATTTTATGCAATTTCATCCAGTCAGGGGTCCTCCCCGCTGTGTTTTGTAAGATGGGTTCCCAGTGAGGGCTGGAGTTTATTTTTCAGTGGAAAATTTCAAATCTAGGCAAAAGCAGACTGAAAAGTTAAAGTGAACTGTTCAGCCTCCGCTGATTGGCTTCGACAGTTTTCAAGATTTTGATGCGCTTGTCTTGTCTAAGCTTTTTGGTTCATGTTTCTCTTTGGTGAGGTTTTTAAAAGAAATTCATACTTGAATTTTTTTTTTTTTTGCTCCACTAGGTTATAGTAGGAAAAAAAAAAAAAATAGGGACATTTCCATGACCACACCTAACAACATGGCAGCACTTCTCCTGAAGTCACTGTCTCTTGAAGACAGCCCATATCCAGTCTTCCCATGAGTGCCTACCTGCCCTTCAAGGCTGGGTGATACGATTAGGGACTGAAACAAAATTCACAATTAGATTTGCTGACTGTGTCTCTTACATTTATTTAATCTAGAAGGGGCTCTCCCTCCTTTTCAGAGAAACGATTGACATACTGAAGAAACTCGGTTAGCTGTCTTGCAAACGAGCTCATGTTCTGGAGTTTTCCGTTTGCTTCCTCAGGGTGTTCATTTTTTTCTTCTTCTACTGTATTTCCCATAAATTTGCTTTAAGATGAGGTTCAGATGACCGGGGGGCAGTAGGTCTTCAAGAGGTGATGAATTCTTCCCATCATTTCACATGGGGGACACCATGCCCAGATGGCCCCTTCTGGTGATGCCAACAGAGAGGGGTCCACGTGGCCACACCCACTTCCTCCATCAGAAGTTCCATGGAAACCTCGGATCTAAAGGTTTCACCTGTCGATGCTACCAGCCTGAAGCCATCATGGCATTAGGAGTTCAGAAATGTTTTAAGTCTATTCATTCATTCATTCATTCATTGTACTTTACTTAATTTACATTTAAATAGCAAATGGCTACTGTTTTCAACCATGGTTTTTGTCCTGAATCAAGAACAGGACTCTAGGCCCTGGGGGACCACAGAAGTAGTTGTGGTTTTTTGTGGTGGTTAAAAGGCAGGTGCAGGCAGGCAGTGAGAAGAGAAAGAAGATTCCATTTTATTTGCATTTCAGTCGTTCACACTGGTTTGCCTCCCTATGGGACCCAGGACTCGAGCCCAGGGGTATGTGGCCTGCATCCTTCGGAGCGACTGACCTAAGCGCTGCTCCACCAGGGCGCGCCTAAATCCATTCTCTTAAAGCAGGGAGTGAGAGTCAAGAGTATTACAGTTTCAGTATATTTGTTTAGAGTCTACATTTTTGCAAATTGCTGTGACAAAGCTTTCTTCACTGTACTCTCCCAACCAGCCTGTGAAGCTGGCAGAGCCCGTGGGAACCCAGAGAAAGCGGGAACAGTGGGGTGACTCAGCAGGTTCCCAGGGAGCCTGGGGCTGGGTTCAAATCCCGGCGCTGCCCCCTACTTCTTTGCCTCCCTGTTCTCACCTGTCAAATGGGAATAAAAATTGCACCCACTTCCTCCAGGTTCCAGAATGAAATGACCTACTATTTGTGTAATTCTTAGAACACGATACAGAGGAAACTCTTCTCCATCCTTTCAAGTGGAGAAATGCAAGGCCAGCAAGTTCAATAACTGTCCTCAGGTTCCACAGCCAATGGCAGGCCGGAAGCACAAACCTTCTTCCACTGCATTACATTTTGTCAGTGGAATGTTTTCCCACATTTTGAAAATAATTGCAAATAATTAGGAAAAATTCTTTTTGGCCATAATGACATAAGCGGCCTAACGTCACCCAGCTGAGGCCCCACACAAAGTTGCCCTCCCCTGCAGGGACACGGCCCTTCTGGCTACTGGTCACATCTCGTGAGTGGGTTCCCAGCTCCAGGTTTTGCACCTTCTGCTCTGTTAGCCACAGATGCCCTTCATCACAGCTTTCTCAGGCTCTTCCTGCACTTCGTTTCTCTGTTTTCTTAAATGTCACCTCCTCTGGGAGGCCTTCTCTGGGTGTCACCAAACCCAACCCTCTAGCTCGCCTCACCCTGGCCCTGCTGTATCTGTCACCGCGCGTCTGATGAGCATCTTAAAAGATGCTGCGGGTTTATTCGCTCGCTCTCAGAGGAAGGGGTCTTCTGTCGTGTCCCCTGTGACATCCTAGCATCTAGCACAGAAACCGCCCTTGGAGAAGCAGCCGGTCCATAAGCAGCGGTAAAATGAATACTGAATGAGGGCCCTGCAGCCCTCTAGTGCTCCGCCTGAGTCGCGCAAGCACAGGTACCAGCAGCATTTACAATATTTAATTACTTGTATTTAAAAAGTTGATGTGCACATGGTAAAAGAATTGATTAGAGCGATAAAGATCATGTAAAGAGAAGAAGTTCCCCATGGCCCCACCAGTCCATCATTCTCAGTTTGAGGGACACCGTGGTGGACAAGGTTAAGCGACCCTCTTATTCTGTCTCTTCTTCTGCTCCTCGACAATGAAAGAATCTCGGATTCTCACCCAGAACAAATTTCCCAGCATCCCGTGCAGCCTGGCTGTGGGCAGTGACGAAGCTGGTCCAGAAGGAATCGTGTGTGGGGCACCCAGCATGCAGGTCAAGTCCCCAAAGGAATGGGGTGACCCCCCCCACTTCTACTGGAAAGTGATGCGATGGACAGCTGTCTGGGACCAGGGTGGGGCTGGGGGAGAGCAGCACTCTAAGGATGAACAGCATGGAAGAGGTCTGTTTGCTGCTGAGCTCCTTGAGCAGAGCTTTTGTATCAGTTCGGGTTTTCATGTGGGAGAGAAATAAACTTCTGGGTTACTTGGGCCACTATGATTTCAGTTCCCTGTTCCACAGAACTAATTCTCTATCTGTCTGTCCATCCACCCATCCTCCCATCCATCCATCTGTCCATCCATCCATCCGTCCATCCTCCCATCTATCCTCCCATCCATCCATCCGTCCATCCATCCATCTGTCCATCCTCCCATCCATCCATCCATCCATCCATCCATCCATCC
>RJWH01005098.1:0-85608 GCA_004363575.1 Solenodon paradoxus | reverse complement strand
AGAGAGAGAGACAGAGAGACAGAGAGAGAGACAGAGAGAGAGAGAGACAGAGACAGAGAGAGAGAGAGAGAGAGAGTGAGAGAGTGTTCATTTTTTTTCCTATAAGGGTACTAATCAGATTCATGAAGGATCCACCCTCATAGTTTTGACATGGTTTCTGTTGAAATTTGCATCAATACCACTGTAAGGATACCCTCCTCCCTCCCTTCCTCCTGTCCTTATCTATTATATTATGGACCATGGTTGTCGGCACGTGGGCTCAAAAGACTGAAAGTTTACAGTCCACAGGGCACAGAGGCCTTTAAGTCCACCTTAATTACACAATGTGGACCTGGCTACATGGAGTGGGGTGTTTGAGGTCAGATGGACATAAAGAAGGGGATCCTGAGACTGATGGTGGCAGGAAACTGTAACTTTTATTTTGATCTATTTCTTAAGGGTTTGACCCATATTTTGCTTATATGTGAATAATTATTTCTGTACTCACTTGCTTGTGAAGTGTCAGAAAGAGGATTGATACTGTAGTTGACCTGGTCATCATTTGATCAAGCCATTCACTAAAGATTGCCTTTTTGAGATCTTTTCTGGTGAAATGCTTTGCTTGATGTAGGTTACAGGGAGGATGCTTCCCTGTAGCCTAAAATGTACTGCACTTTGATTGGTTCAGGAACAGGTTATTAAACCCAGTAAACCCTGTCCATTTTATGCTCACTCAATTCACTTCACTTCATGCCCACTTTTCAATTCAATTCAATTTGGTTCAAAACGTTGATGTGCTTTTGTCAGGAGTCTGTGGTCCAAGGACAGCCCACGCGTCGCCGGTCACTTCGTGCTTCCTGGGCTTGACAGGTTCTGTAGTGGCCACTGGGTGGCAGCGTGTCCCAGGAAATGTTCTTGGTGCGCGGCTCCTCTCCAGGCCCAAGGCTCAGATTGCTGCTCCTCACTTGGATTTGTTTAATGCACACCGCCAAATTAGCCGACAGTTTGTATTATAGCTATGTGTGTGTTGTGTGTGTGCTTAATTATACTGAGGAATTAAATTCAAAAGGGTGAGGATGTGGTTACATGTGTAGGATTCCAAAGCCTGTTTGAGTTCACAGCTTTTGCCCAGGGCTCAGTCAGGGATGATGAGACGGAGGAGGAGGAGGGACACCTCAAACACAATGGCAGGTGACATCTATGTGGAGTAAAAGACAACTGCAAATTTTGCTTCTTGGGCCCCTGACATCCATAGCCCTGGGCTCCCCTCCCTCCTTTGAGTCCCTCCACTCTTCCTTTGCTGGATGGCCTCCTGAGAGTTGGCCATCAGGGGGCCAGCATCCTGCCCCAGACCTTCTTCCCACCTCCCAGCATCACCTACTTACCCCTACCCACCCACAGATCTCTGCAAACTCTGCGACCTATGATATCAGTGACTTTAGAATGACATTTATCAGACGGGGCGCAAATATCCAGGGATGTCCCTGATGGTGCCATTTCAGGCCCGGGAAAGGCCATTGGGCACACTCACTGCGAGGTAATCTCCATGACAACCCTAGCAAGTAGGTGTTGGTTGAGACTGAATACCTCCAGGGATGGGGACCTCACTGATTCATAAGCAGGTCCTCTCCATCCGATAGTTTAGGCTGTTAAACATTTCTTACTTTCTTTGGGTTGAAATCTGGCCTCCTTTAAGTTTCAATCTGAGGTCTTCATTCTTTCTGCAGGGGTCATCTGAGCAAGACTTTTGGAGTGCATGTTAAATTGCACATTTTGAGTTGGTAGATGTGGGGAGGGCCAGACATTCTACATCTTTAACAAGCTCCCAGGTGATGCTCTCTCTGCTGGTTGGAGGACCACACTGTGAGTTGCAGGAATGCTGAGGGCTTTGAATTGATCTCTGGGTTCAAAGTCTGGTATCATTTTCTAGCTCCATGGCCTTGGAAAAATTATTCAAGTTCCAAACTGTATAAATACGGATAATAAGTGAATAATGCCTAATTCACTTATTAGGAGACTTGATGAAGTTGAGTTTGAAGCAGCTAGGCAGGTTTTTAGCTGCAAGTAAAAGAAAATATTGGCTTAAACTATCAGCGTTAATTTTTCTCGCATGACAAGGAATCTAGTGGTAAGTGGCTCTGGCATTTGTCCAGCTACTTAATGATGAAATCAAGGATCCGAACCTTTTCTGTTTCTTCCCTGCCCTCCTTAGCATATTGATTTTTCATTCTCATACTTGCTTCTGTCTGGTCTCCAGCTGGCTGCTGTGGCTCTAGGTATTATATGTGCATTCAAGGAAACAATAAGGGTGAGTCTGTAATGGCTAAGACTGACTCTTTCATCAGGAAACAAAACACCTCCCTGCCCCCTGCCCCCCAGCAGAATTTTTGCTGTGTTTCATTGGCCAGGGCGAGTCACATGACCAGCCACAGTTTTACAGGAGCCTGACTGAACAAATCATTAGTAAAAGGGAGTAGGACTGTTTTGGTTCATTACCTGGGGTTGTGTATAGTGCTCCTCTGAACAAAATGGTTTAAAGAGTGCTAAGTGTGTAAGCCCAATTCCAGTTGCTATAAGAAAGTACCTGGGTGCCGTGAGAACTACTATTTATTTCTCAAGTTCTGTAGACTGAGAAGTTCAAGATCAAGGTACCAGCACATTTGGTGATCAGTGAGGCCCCCGTTTCTGATTCTTAGGTGGTTGTCTTGCCCTGTCCTCATAGAGCAGAAGTCAAGAGAGAGCTCCCTTTTGTGAGGGCACTAATCCTACTCAGGGGGGCTCCAGTTTTAGGACCCAATTACCTCTCAAAGAATTCACTGCTTAACACCATCACATAGGGTATAGGATTTCAAGGTACTCACGTTGGGGTACACAGACATTCAGTCATTGCAGCAAGGATAAAATTGGAGTTAAACTTGAGGTCAGTAGCTGTGTGATCTTTAAAGAGCGTCTCTAAACTCACTGATATTCCTCTCTCTAAGAGGTGGGGTCTCAGGCACTTCCTCCCAGACCTCATTTGTAACCAAAAGAGTAAGAAGTGCTGCTATGTGACTTCTATATGAGAATGGGCCATTAAAGGTCATGCATTTCTTCCTTGTTTTCTGGAGCACCTGTATTTGGAGTTCTGAGATACCTTATAAGAAGTTGGATTTCCCTGAGGCTGACATGCTGGGAGGAAGCCAATCACACAGAGGTCACATGGAGGTGCAGCCTTTCAATGATCCCAAGTGAGCAAATGAGCCTTCAGGGAGTTTGGCCCCTACCACTGGGTCTTGGAGCACCTGGCATTGTCTCCAGGGTGTGGGAAGAGCCAGGGCATCCTGGTCATGCCTTCTGAATTCCTGACCTACAGAGTCTGTGAGCATAATTTAGTGTTTTTTTTTAAATGACTACATTTTTGGGGTAACTGTTTACCTAGTAACTGGAATAGATGCAAGAGAATTTGCCACAGAATGTTTCCTACAATGCCAGACTGAGGGTAATTTCTCTTGCTTTTACTGATTCAAACTTCTCTTCACTCTCTCCAAAACTATGTATTTACTTTTCTTTTTTTCTTCTTTTTTTTTTTGGCATCAAGGATTTAACTAGGCAGGTCCTGATGGGTGTTTTTTCCTTTTTATTTAATTTTAAGGAAAGGTGCAGGCAGGAATGAAGGTGAGCTGGCAGACAGGAAGAAAGAGGAAGAAGAAACACTTTATTTCGTTTCCAATTTTAGTTGTTCATACTGGTTGCTTCCCACCCTCATCCTCCCCACCATCCCCTGTACTTGGGACTTGAACCCAGGCATTTGTGGCCTGTGTCCTTCAGAGGTGATTGACTTAACTGGTGTTCCACCAGGGTGCACCCATGGTAGGTATTTTGATTTCTTTCCAATGTTTCTCACTTGAGTTGATTTTCTTTTTCTTCCCCAGTTTGCTTACTTTGCTGGGTGTCTTAGGGGGTCATGCTTTTTTGAGGTCTATCTCAAAGAGAATGTCTAATAATAGTTGAGATCTATTAGATGATTACTATGGTCCAAGTCCTTTGATAAACATATTACCTTATGAGGTAGTACTCTCAATGGAGCTGTTTTATAGCGGAGGAAATGGAGCTATGGAAGGGGTCAAAGCTTGCTCCAGGTCACAAAGCTAGGAAGCGGCAGAAAGCAAGCTCTCTGCTCTAGCTCATCTTCATAATGGAAAGGCTGCGTTCAGACCTTTACAATAGGAACACGGGCCGAGCAGTGCTCTTGATATTCTGTTGTGTTGGGAGGAGGAGACATATGGCCTGCGTGAACAGCTCAGTAAAAACCATGCTGGGCGAAGAGGGTGCCATTTGGAAGATTTGTCAGGTCCTCAAGTTTCAGTATCTCTAACAAGCTCCCAGGTGATGCCATCCCTGCTGTTCAAGAATCACACAATGCAGAAATCTTGGCATTTTCTGACCTCTGATATCTGTTCCTTCCTGGTGTGAGTCAGCACCACTTCCAGAAATACTGTCCCGCTGTTACACACACTCCCTACTCATGTCCTGTCCAGCTGAATACAGAATAACATTTATGAAATCCACCTTGACCCCTGTAGTGGTATTTGTTTCTAACTTTGTCTTTCTTTTTTTAAGAGAGGAAGGAAGGGAAAAGAGGGAGAAGCATATTAGGGAAGGAAAGAAGGAAGGAAGAGGAGGAAGAAGCACTTTTTATTTACTTGTTGATTTCTTTTGGTCCCCCCACCACCTGATCAGAACATGAGTTCTTGAATTTTACATGGTCTATGACTCAGCTGCTGGCTTAGCCCCATGAACCAGCAGGTGTGTCTCTAGATTGCTTTCTGATCAGACCTGTAATTCCTGTCCCATTTATCTTCCCCTCAGGACGTCCTCTGGACTAGGTCTCAACACCTCTGTGCTGGGTCTGATGTCCATAGACTGGACTGGTCACACATAATCCCCTTCCCTCTGTCTCCTCCCACTCTTTACCCATTTCCTAGGTCATTCATTGCTGACTGTTGCCATGCAGATGCCCAGTGATGGGGCGCCACTTTCTTCTTGAGTTTTCAAAATGGCCCCAGACTTCTCTTGCTACCTTGTATCCCCGTAGACTCAACTTTTCTTAGTAAAGTCTTCAAGGGTCCTGGTCATTACTCCTTCTTCTACCAAGTGCTCATAATCCCTCCCTTCCCTTTATCTTCATCTTAGCTAATTTTGACTGGGATGGGCATAGAAATCACCACATTTACTTTCTTTTGAAGAACATGCTTTTCTCTAGTTTTCTGTCATAACAGTAAGAATTTTCCTTCCCCAAGTCACTCCCGACCTATTTAAGAGAGCCAATCACTCCAATGTTGAAAATATTTTTTGATTTATTGCTTTTATTTCTAATAGTGAGCTCACTAATTTTTCTTAATTTTAAACTAGTGAATATTTTCTATTTATTTTCTATTCGTATTCTCATACCTTTTATAAGAGTATTCTTATAAAATTTTTTAGTTCATTAATGAATTCAACATTACTTTGATTATGGAGAAAATTAATTGCTAAACCAGTAGGGTGCTATGATCACACTGAAAGTTTCAAGCAAATAGATTTAGGAAAAAAAACCTCATGAACATCCAGATACCTACTATCATATCTAATTATAACCCAAAGTTTTGTCACATTTTTTCTCACATAAAACAAAATGTTAAAGATCCTGTTGAAAAGCTTTGCATTTCTTTTCCTACTATCATTCGTGTTTGTGTCTCCTCTCCTTAGACTAACCATGATACTGAAATTGGTGTTTGTCAGTTTATGAGCTATATTTTTCTTATATGTGCATATGTTCCTATGATAATATTATTGCTATATTTAAACTGTTGGTATAATACTTTATTTAGTCTTTTGTACCTATTTTTCTTCTTTTACGATTTATCCACATAGATCCATGTAACTCTTTTTTCTTTTTTTTTTAAAGGAAAGGTACAGGCATGAATGAGGGCAAGTAGGCAAAAAGGAAGGAAGAGAGAGGGGAAGAAACATTTATTCGTTTTATTTAGTTGTTCTTCTTGGCTGTTCCCTGCTGGCCCCAGGTCTTGAACTATGGTCCTTCGGATGTATGTGGACTATATCTGATGGCCTCATCTGCTGGGCTACCAAGGTGCATCATAACTGTGGTTTTTAAAACTAATGTATTTTGACTATACCACACAGTATTAAGTCATTATCCTACTGATAAAACATAATTGTATTTTAATCTATTTTTGCCATTATAAACAATACTGCAATGAACAGTCTCCTCATTGTCTTCTCTGGAATACATGGAAGGGTTTCCTAAATATGCTAAATTGTAGGATATAAGCCTTGGCAATTACTACTCCTCAAGATGATTGAAATAATTAAATACTCATCAGCACTGTATAAGTGTTTTCCTGGAACGATCAGATTTTATTATTGTTTTTTCTATTATCACAGGCATAAAATGACCTCTAAGTGTGGTTTCAATTTGCATTTCCCTTTTGTCTGTGAGACTGAACATCTTTTCATAATTTTATTGGCCATTCCTTGTGAAGGAATCACATGTTTCATTTTTTATTTTTTCAGATTTCAGTGTAACTAGTTTTGCATTATTATTTTTTAAGCATGTCTGACATTGCTGCCCAAACCTGCCCATGACAATTTCCCTGTCATCAAGATGCTTTTGACCTCAATGGAGCACTGACAAATAGAAGTTTAAATCTCACAGACATTTAATAATTTCATGGAACAAGAATCATGCCAGTAGGAGGTTAAGGGTAGGTTTAGAGCTAGGTTTGGACCTGGCTCTCCCTGTTTTCCTCCTCTTTCATCTACAGTGTGTTTGCCCTGTCTCTTGGGTGGTCCCAAGACCACTGCTGTAGCTCCAAGGAGCAGTGTTCTTATACCATCCAGTCAGGAGCAGGAAGGAAGATGGAGGGAACCCACACTGGGCCTTTGACTTCGGTTTCTCCCTTCTACTGAGGAACAAATTCTTCATTAGCACTTGCCTCTCATACATCGGAGCTGCTCACATGTTTGTATTCAGTGAATTGTCGGCAATTGGCAATGAGACTCCATACTGCTTTAGGCTAACGCCAATTCACTTTGGGGACCCGGTAGATGGCAGCACCAACAAATCTAGTGACATTGACAAAGAGGGGGATGGCTGTTGTGTAAGTCACCAAAAGTGTCTGTTTTCCCTCAGATCAACAGATAACCTACCAGTTCTTATTTTGTTTTCCTCCTGGCTGTCTCCCTATTCAGTGCTTTGTCCAGTTGGTTTCTCCAAGGGTCAGCTTCAAGGCTTTCCCCTTGGACTCTCTCATCTCTGTTGGATGCCCTTTTGAACACTTTTCCTCTCTTCTTTTGTAGAAGCCCAATCTGTTGGTAACTTCCAAAGAAATAAGGCATAGGAGATATGTGCTTGGAACCATGCCTGTGTGAAACTGTCCGTGTTCCATCCTCACATGTGATTCATCAGGTGATTGATACAGAATATTAGACTTCAATTAATCTTTTCTTAGAATTTTGGAAGCATTGCTCTATTACTTTTTAATTTCCAATGTCTAAGAAGTCTTGCCAAAGCCATCCTGATTCCTGATTCTTTTGATGAAACCTCTCCTCTTCTCTCCAGATTTCTTTATCTAAGTAAGGCCTTCCAAAATCCCACACAGCTATCCTGTGGTATTTGGCCCCCAGGGAACTCTCCTGGGTTAACTTTATTCCTGTAGTTCTGGTAAAGGTTCTTGTATTATTCCTATGATACTTCCCTTCCTTCAGTTTTCTCTGCATTGAATTTTCTGGAACTCCTGTTAGTTGCATGGTTGATTTTTTTTGATTAATCTCCCATAATTCCTATGATTTCTTTGATCCAGTTTTCTTCCCTTTATCTTTTCTGTTTTTTTAAAATTTGCTTCCATATTTTTTAATAACTAAAGATTCTTTCTTATTCTTTAATAAATTCTCTTTCATAGCCTTGTATTTCACAGCCTTGTTTGAAACATCTCTTGGGAATATGTATTTTGGATTTCTTTTCTGTTTCTTGCATTTTCCTGTTGTTTCTAGGTTCCTACTCTTTCTTTTGTTTTTAGTTTGCTTTAGTGTCTTTCATGGTGAAATATTTGCTCTTAGGTATGACAATTCTTTGTTCAAGTTAAAGAAGCAGATACTGAAAGGTTGGTTGGAAGCTCTAGTGCTTGGGAGGGACTTGATGTAGGGTGATTGGAATGTAGGATAAACTTTCAATGAGATAGCTCCAAAGCCTTCATATACAGGCCTTTTTCTAGGATCATTTCAGATACGATGCTGATAGCATCAAGTTTCTGCAATGTTAACTTACTCATATTTCTCAAGATACCAAACTTCCTTAGACCTCAGTTTCCTAGTCTGTAATCAGATGGAATTGGACTAGGTGACCTCAAAGGATTTATTCCACTATGGTTTTATAATATGATTCAGGACAGAGATTAGTTAAGACAGAAACATATTAGAGGGAATCAACTATGCTAAAATATAAAAATCCTTTGAAGCTGTCAGGAGACAGGTTCCTAAAAATCTAATAAAATTTTTGACTCATTGGGGATATGACTCAATGGGAGATAATTAGAAATAAACTTGGGAGGGAAACTCAAGGAAGGCTAATATTTAGTGGCAATACCTTAATTAATTTTGCCTGTGCCCTTGGGACGTCGAAGGAAGTAGGTTTTGCAGTCTACCTCTCGGAGCTGAATTGCACATGTAAGCTGGACGTTGCTGATTGAATGGGGCATTATAGATCCAGAGAGAGGGAAGGAGTATTAGATTTTAATTTATAATAACCCATCCAACACCCTGGATTTTAGGCTGATAGATCCCTACAAAAAGGTCAACATCTTGGAGGATTTCTAAAATTAGATTCTTATTTACTCCTAAAATGAAGCTGTGTTCTTCTCCTTAGGGCTGCATGAGGGTTTGGGAATCTTAAAAGGTGGCAGGGAAAACATTATCTGGAGATTTCACATTTCTGCATAGGCTTTCACTAGTCCCTGATGTGAGTGTATTGAAATTAAAACTAAGTCACTTTAAACTCTGTTTTCTTCCTTAGACTATAAATTCCTGCAAAATGGGTGCCTATGTACCAATTTGTTATTTTTGATTCATACAATGTATGCGGTTGGTGTTTGTGACATATTTGAGTAAATGAGTATATTGAGATGCAAACCTGCCCTAGACAACAACTTCTTTTTATCTACTCTATGTTGCAAATCCATAGGTCACAATCTAAGGTGAGCATTTTCCCAAGCAGTTTGAGGACTGGAACTATGGCTTGTTTAAAAGATAAAGATGCATTTGGCTCCATTTGACAAAATTCCAATGTTGCAAAATACCTTCAGGAATAACATCCCAGCCAATGTACCTTACTTCAGCAGTATGACCTGTCCTGCAGCCACCTCATATCATAGTGCCTCAGTAGCAATATAACTAACCTGCCATAATGGCATTTACTCAGAGCACAGAGAAGAGTGATGACAGGGGAGACATTTAGGGGAGATTTCCTGGATTTACGATATTGATTTTTGTTCTTTGTATGGGGAAGAAATTAACAATCCCTCCTCCTGGAAATATGTTCTCTGTAAGGAGCCTGGTTAACTTCATGAAATACTGCTACCTGAGTTAGTGTTTGCCAAGAAGGGAACCTGGGTTGGATTCAGAGAGGGGCGAGTAAACTTACCCAGAGATGGACCCTATTAAATTGTAGACAAGGAAGGAGAGAGCTTAGACTGTTTTTGGTTTTGGCAAAGCTGATGAAAGACAAGCTTTTGGTGGCAACCGGTGAAGTTGTGGTCAAGCACACACCACCTACATCCCAAAGACCCCGGTTTGTGTACAGGGAGTGGAGCAACAACCAGGATGAACAATTAAATGGAAACAAATAAAGTGCTTTTTCTTTCTCTCCCTTTCTGCCTTTCTTCCTCTGCTTGCCTTCATTCCTGCCCGCACCTTTCCTTTAAAAAACAAGACGAGTTTCCTTGGGGAAAGTTGTTCAAACAAGAGTTGGAGTGGAGAGAGAATTTGGATAGCATTGCAGGCTTGGGGGCGACTTAAAAAAAACATTTTAAAAATGGTAGTAATTATTCTACACATTAAAATTTCCTCATATGTATAGGTTCCCCATTCCTTAGATATATGTCAACACATTGAGGGCTACTTTTTAGGTTTTTGCTTTAAATAAAGCCATGAATTCATGTGTCTACTTAGCAAGCATTTCCCACGGGCCACACACCACCTTACTCAGCAAGGATGGAAGGAGCTGCTTTTATGAGGGTTGATAGACCCGAAATAAAACCACCAAAACCAGGCTTGTAGCAGCTGAGCCTGGAGACTTTTTTTAACTCTTTGGGAAATTCAGAATCTCTCCTGAGCATTATAAAATGGGAAACTTCATTTGGGTAAAGCCTAAAGTCTCTGTATTATCTTTAGTTTTCTGGTACTAGCACAGCATCTGGCCTGAACTTTGAAATCAATCCTCCTAAAAATATGCCTCTCATTATTTCCCCTTTCTTAGGGATCTGCAGTGACTTGCTATGTTTCCTGCTGAACTCAAGATCAAAAGCCTGTGTCTGAGTGTTAAGGCTTCTCCTAATTTATCTTTCTTTCCAACTACACTGGCGTAGGCCCCCGGGGCCATTTTTTTTTTTTTTTTACCTCTGAGATTACCCTGAGTCAGTTGGTATCTTCTGATAGAATCTTCAGCTTGTTAAAATGTTGCTGGATGCTGCTGCCCAGAGGATCACCCTGCCTTCCAGTCCCAGGCACACCTTTGCCTGGGTGCCACCCCAGGAATTGGTTCCACAACCCAGGAACGGAAGGGCTAGCACCTGACAAAGCAGGAAACCCCCGCCCCAACCCAGCCCCATCAGCTGTGTTGTCCCAGCCCAGGTGAGATACCTGGTAGAATATTTGGCATCCAACCTCATAGCTCCATAGGACCCACTCTGCACAATTCCCACCATCCTTGTTTGCTTTCCTCTCTCTCTCTCTTTTTTTTTTTTCCGCCATTTTCCAAGACCTAACAGAGCAAACTGTATACATTTCATAGCTATTTATTAAGGACCTACAATAACACAATGGTACAAAATAGACATTCGTGGGTCTTTGTGGAGGCCTAAGTTTGCAGCGAGGAGAGAGACACCACTCAATAATCATCCAGATCAGTGTGAGTTGTGTGGTATGTGTTATGCAGAGGGCATGGGGCAGTGAGGTCTGTGGGAACTTGCACACAGACTCTTGATCTGGTCTTTACACCAGGGCCCTAGGTCTGAATGGGGGTTGAGGAAGGGGAGGTTGCAAATCTGAGTAGTTCTGAAGATATTAAGTAGGCATAGAAGAGGAGAAGAAGTATCACATAGAAGGAGTGGTATGTACAAAGGCCCAGGGGTAGGGGAAGTATGGTGCATTTGAGGCACTGATAATAGCCCATATAGTGGTGTGTAAATCCCATTTCTTCCTTGGACTTTTCTAGAACTCCTCAGAATTATGTATTTTTCTGCTCTTGTTGATTCATTAACAGTGAGATTGTTGGCTTCAACATGTATTAATTTAGGATCTAGTATGCCTTGTGAAAGGCACTGGGAATATAAAACTTGTTATGGGCTGTCATAGTATCTCTTTCCTTTTCCCTTTCCCTTCTATAGTGCTCAGGCCACTTTTTATTTTCTTGTTTTTTAAAATTTGATATTATTGAGGTAACTTTGATGTACAAAAGCATATAAACCCATATGTACAGGTTCCCATTCCTCAAATATATGACAATACTCTCTGCCCACCACAAAATAACCACAAATCCTTCACCACTGTCCATGGATTCACCGCTGCTTGCTCCTGCCCCTCACCCCATTTCCCACTGATAACTTCATTTCTATTTTTAATGTCCAAGCATTGATTTTGTTTTGCCTGTTCTTTTGCTTTGTTTCTTTACATTCCACACAGAAGTGAGATCATCTGGTATTTGTCTTTCTCCTTCTGACTTATTTTAGTTAGCATAACTCCCTCTAGTTCCATCCATGTTGTTGCAAATGACAGGATTTCATCATTTTTTAGGACTGTGTAGTATTCCATTGTATATATGTACCACATATTCTTTGGTCATTCATCTGACAATGGACACTTAGGTAATTTATAATTCTTGGCTATTGTAAATAATGCTGCAATAAACATGGGGGTGCATATGTCTCTGTGAATTAGGGTTTTTGTGTTTTTTTGGGTATATTCCCAGAAGTGGGATGACGAGAAAGTATAGGATTTCCATTCTCAATTTTCTGAGGACTCTTTAGACATCAATTAAATATTGTTCATTGCTTGTTCCTTTCCTGGTATAAACAAAAATGGCATCTACAAACTTCTGAGATGTATGGACGCTTGAAACTAACACAGTATAAGGATGCTGAAGGAGTCCCATACTGTGGTGATGAATTGTTGAAGGACAGAAAAGAAGATGAATACCTGTCCATATGACCTGACAGCAGAGCTTGGCCTTAAGGTTTGTATAGTGTTTTTTAGAAAAAAAAAAAAAAAAAAGGAAACTTCAATTTCTTAAGCACAGATAATGTTATAATCTTTAACCAAGAATATTAAAAATTAGTCAGTTGTCTCCCTTGACATATTCTCTTTGATGTAGTATGTGCTCTTTCTGCCTGTATCCTGACTGCACAAACTATATGTAATTGAAGCCAAAATTTTGGGGAGAGTGGGGTGCAGCCATGCAGACTGCCTCCCCCCAAGTTTAAACCTTTGGATTCAAATCCTTAAATTAACTCTGAATAATCTCTTAATACGTTTCTCTTTCTTAAAGTTGCCTGGGCTTCACAGTGGTGATTTTATTTCAGTCAATACCTGTACCTCGTCAGAGGCTGTAGGGTATATTTTGAAGGACTATCTGTCGTCTTTGCTAGATGACTCTTAGACCCTGGAAGAGAGTCTGGCACATCGTAGGTGCTCAATTTATATTTGCTGAATATTTTTGCTGAGTTAAAGTCTGATGAAATATGGCCTTGAGCTTAAGGAGCTTATATCTGGTTCACCGTTTTATATATTGTGTTGTGTTATTTGTTTTTTTGGTCATGTCCTTTATTTTCTGTGTTATTATTTCATGTTGCTACTTTTTAATTTTAACAGCACATAGCATTCCATTGAGTATCTAGTCTACAACAGTCACCTGTTGATGGGCATTTAGGTTTCTATGTCTTAGCTGTTGTGAGCTGTGCTACTATGAACATCCGGGGGCAGATATTTATTTCTGATTAGAGATTTTGCCTCCTGTGGATCTATGCTGGAAGGTGGTGCATTATTATTTAACTGCTTCGTGTGCCGAGTTCTCTCCCATTAGACTAAACTCTCTGAGGGCAGGAATGAGGGGTTAGAAATGATCTGTTCAGCCTTATGGGTCATAAAAATGAGAGGATATAATCTGAGCCAAAATCAGGCTGCTAATGGACAGGAGTTTGCAAAATAGAATCCCTCATGATAAAACCAAGCCCTTTGAAATTTCCAGGAGTAATTACTTTAAGAGATAATAAAAATGATAATAACAACAAGAATGATGATGGTGATGGTGATGAAGTTGAACTGAATTCTCTCAGTGCTATGTGTATTTTCCTGTGCATTTCTGACTTACGATACAGAGTTCTGTACATCTTGGGATCAAAGAAGGTGTTTAACCTGCCAGGTAAACACCATATATATTTTATTTTTTTGACATTTGAGAAGCAGAACAGAGAGACCCACTCTCCAGCCACTTCCCATCTCAGCTCCCTGTGTCACCGCCTGAACCCTCACATAGAGAGGTGACAGGAGAAGCTGGTGGTGTTATTATTACCTCTGTCCAAGGCTTATTGCTTCCATTAAAGAAAAACGGATCTGAGATGGGCTCCTTCATCCTGGGCCCGAGAAGGCCAGCTGGGGTCCCAGGGGAGGGCCAGGGGTCACTTTCTGCAGACGTGAGCCTGATACAAGTTCTGAGGGAAGTTCCGGGGGAAAACTCATTAGGCACGGAATGGAATTCTATTTAGGACTTTGCAGTTGGGTAATAACCCTTTCAGTGACACAGCCCAGACCCGCGTCCGCTGTCGGGTTTGGCTTTCTCTGCTGTGTTTTAGGCAGGGCTTCCGGGAAGAGAAAGGGCGAGGTTCTCTGGCAGAAATGAGCCCAAAGGAGCCTCTGCCAATTACCGCACCTGTCAGTGTTCAACAACAGATAAAATGAATTCTGAAACCCAAACAGTCTGCAGAAAACCGAACACAATTATCCAAGAAATTAAGTTATACCGTTGCCATGACCTTTAATCAATCATCCAACCGTTAATGTTAATTTTGTGATCTAAAAATCATAGTTCTATTTGCATTTTAATGGCTGCTAAATGAGTGTCATCAGGAAGAAATAATGGCAGGGTGGCCTTTTGCTACGAATTCTTCCTTCCTAATGGTGATGCAGAGCGCGAGAAAGCGGGTGTTGGGGAAAAGGTTTTGTTTCGCCTTCTTGCAGATGTATGGCGCTGCCCTTCTCACATGGAAAAACAAGCAATTCCCCACAAATACCACCACCTGTTGTTATAAATAAATCCAAGCTGTAAAATGGAACGCCAGCTTAATGGCAAAATCATTACGGACGTCCGACCCCCTCCTGCCACCCCTTCATTATCGTCTCTTAACGACTTGTTTCTCAGTCGTGTACCTTTCAAAGCTTTCTACCGGCCACCAGGCCCCGTCCCTAACCAAGAGAGACGGCCTGTGGATTTGTGGCTAAAAATAAAAGGTTACCAACCTCAGGGAGAATGATCACGTCTGTTAGCACGAGGGTCGGGGGTGGGGTGTTTGGGGGGTGAGCAGCTAGAAACTGGCTACGTGCCATTCCCTATTTAGGGTTTCCTTTAAATCTCAATCCAGACATCCAGGGGTGTATCTCACAGCTAATGAACCTAACCTTCAAGTAGGAGCATAAAATCCTAATTAAATCAGGACGTTGTGAAGTTATTGGCAGGCTGTTTATAACGTGGCAGACGCTTGCTTCTATGAGTTGTTATAGGAAAATTATAAAGCCCGAGCTTGGGATGTTGTAGCCTTTAATTATCCGCTTATCTAGCTCCCAGCTCCTTTAGCCCACAGACTGTCTCACTTCCTTTATAAATATTGATTGTTTAGTTGGCTCAGGATTCCATACTTCCTGAAATTTTGTGTTTCTCATGTGAAACTCAGCGGCTTCTTTCAATCCCTGGGAGAAGTTCTATATGAATTAATTTTTCCGATGAAAGAGGCCTTGAACTTACAAATTTGGGAAAACAAGGCTTTAAAATTAAAGAGCTTCCGAGATTTTCTGAGCACAGAAAATTCAAATAGGGAAGGGAAGAGACAATATTAGAGATGAATGCTAACTTTTTTTTTTCCTTCCAAGCAAGGTGGGGGGGTGGGACTGGGAAATGTTCCTGCAAAGATTGCAGAACTCCTTTTCATAAAAGATTTATTAGCAATGACAGAGGGAGATTGCTGAGTGGAACTCTGATAAATACCTTGCCTTTTCCCCGCTGCTTTAAAATTATGGGTTCTGTCCATAAAGTACTGATTAATTCATATTCACTCAATGACATACCCTCTCCCTCTGCTCCCCCGTTCCCCCCTCAGCAAAGATTGTAAGCATTTTACTTCAACAAATAAAGAACTCTGGGTGGGATGCATACTAATTCATTTAGCTTTGGAACTTGCACTACAATTTATGCAGCTAATCACAGCAAAGCAGGAGAATCTTTTCTTCTACTGTGACAAGACCTGCCTACCTTTCAGCAGTTTCCCCCCGAAGGTATTATTAATCTCTAAACTTCACAAAATTGAAGACTTATCTAAGCCCCTTTAAAAGACATTGACGTCATAAGCAGCAACTCCCCAAGAGAGAAGTTTCCTTGCTTTTCTAAAAGACTGATGGTAGCAATTGGAGTCTTTTCTTGTTTAAAGAATCCAGATAAAATAGCTGGTGTCTGTTCTAAATTTCCAGAGGAAAGTGGTTCGATTTTCAGACGCTGGATTTGTTTCTGAATAGTGGGTGGTTCAGGCCTAGGAAAGTGGCAAAGTGTCTGGGGAGCGAGAATGGAATTTGGGTAGTAAATCAAGAGGCAGAGTGGTTGTTATCAAAGGAGTTTTTTGGGGAAAAAAAAAAGTATTTCAGTAAGTGACAGGTGGTCCCTGTGTCATCAGGTGGTCTGATAAATTACTCTCCTGTGTTTCTCAAAGAGTCAGCAAGTATATTTCAATTTTAGTATGCTTTTAAATTATAAGAGTAATAGGCTTTCATGGAAAAGAGTAAACACTGTAGAAAAGGACTAGCGGAAGGACGATTTCCCAAGCTATCCTGGGGCCAGATACTGTCCTGAATTAGTAAGATGTTTTCCACCAAAGAAGCTTCCTTAAATCTGGCTGGGAAATAAGCAGAGAGAAGCCTCCATGAGGGCAGCTGTTATGCTGTCTTGTTCACAGGGCCCAGGGCATGCCATGTGGTAGACGTCGCTCTCCATTTGTTGAGGGAATGAAATTGTAATCAAATAGTAAACAACAGTGAACGCACACATTTGATTTTGGATAATTTTGACCAAGAGACCTGAAGGTATTGACCTGAGCAGCTATCTAGGCTTTCAAGTAATTTCTAAGTCATTTTTGTGAAAGATTCAGTTTAAATAAGCAGAGAATGGCCAGCCGTCAGTTTGCAGTGGCCAGGGGTGTGCTGCTTTCTATCAAAATAAGACTTATCAAATGCCTCTATGCAACAAGTATGGCACCAAGCTAATTTACCTCTTTTCATCCTTTACAATAACTCTGGGAAGTATGCATTTTTCCTTCTGTTTTATAATTTGGTTCAGAAAGTCTAAGTAATTGTTCTGTGTAGTTTGGCAAATGGTGGACCTGGGATTTGAGCTCTCCTTTGAGTGACTCCAGCACTGTGTGCCCAATGTCGCTGGATTCAGGTCTGGCCACTTGCCACCCCAAAACAAGAACCTGAGAGGACACATATTGGTGGAAGGAAAGTAGATTTATTATCAACATGTGGCAGTTGAGGAAGTGGGACCTACTTTGTCTCAGATCTACTTCCCCAATGGCAGGGGTTATAGAGATTATATTGGCAAAGGCACAATGTCGGGGCATGGAGGTATTTGGAGATACATGAGGAGGCAACATGGGGAAAGGCAAGGTCTTCCAGGAATTCCACAGGCATTGGTGTTGGCATACACGGTGGCACTGATGGGGGTCAGTGTTATTTTATATGTTAAGTAATGTCATCAATTGCTCAATTTATGATGAATTGATTTTGTTGGATGGTTTAGGTTCAGGTGGTTTAGGTTTCCTGGATCCCGCTTTATGGCCTGGTTACAATAACCACCATACTTTACTGCCTAGAGTGTAGGCAGCCAGAAATGGGGCCCAAATACAGGCTCACATCTAAAGGTTGGCATGTTGGGTGTTTAGACCATGAGAAGCTATGTCCAGGGAAAGAACTTGTGTGTTTTCTGAACATTTTATTGTCTGCTGAGGATCCACAAGGGGGAAAATATGTTGGGCTGAGACTCACACAGCTTGGAAGAAGCTGAGCTCTTATCCAGTTGGCAGTGAGTATGGAGCGAGCCAGGAATCAGCAGTCAGAGGTGCCTTGAGATGAGACAGGGGACTGGCGGCTGGTAAAAACAGAGTCATGACTGACTCCATAAACAAACCCTGTCGACAGAGAGGTCATCCTCTTTGTCCTCTTTGGGGACAAAATCAGAACGAGTGCCTGGGATGTAAATGAAAGGGATTTAAGTGGACTCGGTGACCAGGGTTGGAAGGTGTGATTTCAGTGAGGGGCAGGTTATTCCATACTTAGTATAGGAGACTCAGGTTCACTTTTGCTGAAATTCTTTGATGTATGGCATATTTTAAGTGTTCTGCTTTAATAAAAATGAGTGCTAGTAATTATTGGGTTGCTAATATCTGCCTGGGGCCATGCAACATAGCCTTTTTCTTGCATCTCATTTAATTCGCACAATAATTCTAGATGGTAACCACTGTTATTATTGTCTTCATTTTACAAATAAATGACACGAAGACTCAGAAGGGTTAAATAATTTGTGTGAGATCACGTATCTAAGGACTGCAGATCAGGGGTGGATGTACAATATCAGCTGAACAAGTCATTAAAATGTGGAAATTCGGGAAGATCCTGGTGGAGAAGCGGTTAGGACAATTGCCTCCAAAGGCTGCAGGCCACATGCCCCTGGGTTCAAGTCCCTGGTCCGGAATGGGGGAAACTACCAGTGTGAACAAATAAATGGAAATAAAATAAAAATGCTTCTTCCTCCTCTTCCTGCCTACTCACCTTCATTCCTGCTTGTATCGTTCCTTTAAAAGAATATTGAAATGTTTCTATTCTAGTAGGTAGGTAGTCATTCAAGTCATTGGGATGTTCACACACCCAGGAGACCCCCTAGATGGCCTCAGAATCCACCAGCTAAAGAGAGGTTAGTATGGCAGAAGATCTTCAGGGTCAGTGTCTGCTGGCATTGCCCTTCTGCCGAGCTAGGTGTCTGTACTTTGAATAGCATTCCTGCATGGAGGTAGTTTTCATGGCACTCATCCTACCAACAGGCTAGGGTTTAAGAAGCCTAAACATTCTATAGAAAAATGTATGAATCTTTCTGTGGGGGCTGATCAGTCGCTTAAGCCTTTGCCTGGTGTTCTGTCCTCAGCAGTGACTGTGGAGAGTCTTTCCTATCATTGACGCAACTCCTTTTCTCCGTTGTGTGTTTTTTTAAACTTTGCCCTTTGTAAATATGTGAATCCTATGAAAACTCCTACTTCTGCTGTTGCTTTCTGTGAGGTAGCGCCATGAAATCATGGAGGGAAGGTAATCAGTTCCAAGAATGTGGAATCAATGTAGTTTAATGAAAAGAGCTGGGACCTCTAGGCAGGTGACATGAGTTCAAGTGTTGGTTCTGTCAGTTATTATCTTGCATAGGCCGCTACACCTCTTTGAGTTTCTGAATTTATAAAATGAAGGTAATTCTATGTTTCCCTCCTAGAGTGTATCATCCCTTTACATCTCTTCCCCAGGGAACGAGGTAAATTAATATCGCAATAGATATAGTCTACAGTACTGTGTCGTTGTCTAATCCCTGAGGGAACTGAAAAATTGGCAGAGCAGTTATTAACAGTTTCCAAGATCGAATCCACACCAAATGCAGCATTGTTATCGGCCTCCAAAAAAAACTGGGGGTTTTCTGTCTTATTTGTTGTGATGGGTTTGTTTACTGGAGCTCTTCTCTTAGAAGTGTCTAGAACTTTTCCAATTTAAGTGATTCTGAAATGACATTTCCAAAACTAGCCTAAGACTGGTCTCTTCTCTCCCTAGCCTCACCTCACATCCTCATGAAAGCATACCCAGGCTTCCTTGCATTTACGAAGATAGACTCAAGTAAATCCTACTATAGATAAACAGCCCATAAAATTAACCACGGGTGAGCAGACTGCCTCTAATGCACTCTTTAAAGGGCATGCTCTTTAAGGGGAGAAACCAACCAGGGAATGGATTTGGAGATAATTTGTATTTTGCAGGTGTGACCTGATAAGGGCACTAAAAAAGCTCAACTTTATGATTATATAAATGCTGTATGCCCGTCATCTGTGTTGCCTATAGAAGCAAAGTCCCTATTAGAATAGGACAAATTGTTCATTATTTGTCTAGAGTTGAAATGAATAAGCATAAGAAATAATGATACAGTAAAATTTGCTAAGTGCCTTGTCATAGATGCTCTCTTTTAGTCCTTAAAGACACCTGGGTGACAGGTATTATGGCTCCATTTTTACAAAGGAGGAAATTAATGCCCACAGGGGTTCACCGATTTATCTGTTTCCATAGCTGGATGTAGGAGTAGTAGTTTTAACCCCTCAGGGGATATTTAGCAATGTCTGGAGACTTTTTTTTTTTAAGGGAAGATGCAGGCAGGAATGAAGGTGAGCAGAGGCAGGCATCACTTTATTTGTTTAGCTGTTCATCTTGGTTGTCCGCCCCTAGCTCTGGGACATGAACCCAGATCCTTGGGATGTATGTGGGCTACATCTGGTGGCCTTGTCCGCTAGGCCATCAGGGCATTTCTGATTGTCACAACTATCGGGACATGCTACTGTCATCTGGTGGGTAGAAGCTAAGGAAGTTGTTAAACAGCCTACAATGTGCAAAAATTCCCTTCTGTCCAAGAATTATGTGACTTGGAAATGTCAATGTGGTAAACTTGAGAAAACTTGTGGGAAGGAGTGGCAATGAGCACAGATTTTAAATTCTGACTTCAATGCTTATTTCTCTCCAAGTATTTTAAATCTAGCAGTAAAATACAGTAGAACTGCCATTGATCAGAAGTTCCCTAAGTTTCTCCAGGTTGATGTTGATGTGGTCACTGCTGGTTTCAGCCGGCATCAGTCTGATTGGTCATTGTATTCATTCTGATGGGTCCCTGCAGAGCAGACTGTTAACTGTTTTGAAAATCACCTCTGCTGTCACTGACCAAATTCTTGGACCTAATCTGTAGGCAGTAGAGGCAGATTCTCATGATCATATCCAAGGAAGATACTTGAGGAGAAAAATGAACAGAAATTTAAAAAGCAGGCTCTTCTTTGTCTTACCCAGGGAAATAATAATAAGGCCACTTCCCATGCATTTAGTGCTTTATCATTTTCAAAGCACTTGCATATTCCTTTGACAAATATCTATTAAGGAGAAAAACAGTGCCATATTCAGTTCTGGTTCTGCACAGAGTTGTGACTGAACAGACTCTTGGCCTTTTAAAGCTAACAAACAAGGGCCAGAGGAGTCAGATAAGAAGGAAACAAGTAGCTCTATGATATGCCAGAGAAAGGTAAGTGCTGAGGAAAATAATAAAGCATATAATGGTAATGGGGAGGGTGGGGCGGGCAGACACAGTGGTATTTTTACAGACACCAAGGCTGGGAGAGAAGGAGTCATGTGGATATAAGGGAGAGAAAAGTCCTAGACGAAGAGAACAGCAAATTCTCTGGAAGTGGTGTGTCCTAGACAAGTTCTAGGTCCAGCCAAGACCCGTGTGACTGGAGCAGAGGGAATGAGGGTGATGGCGCGAGGAGATGGGGGTCTCAGAGACAGCAGCAGGGACACCGTGTGAGCAACTGAAAGACTTTGTTTACACTGACTAAGAAGTGACGCTGCTAGAGAGTTTTGAGCAGAGGAGGGATAGGATCAGACTTAATTAAAAAAATCAGTCTGCTATGTGGAGCCTAACCTAGAGGGCTAAGAGTTGAAGCCAGGAAATGAGGTCTAAGGCTGTTGTAATCATCCAGAAAAGAAGCAAAAGCAGTTGACACCAGAGATGTAGCATTTGAGGTGGTGAAACCCCTAGGCGTCTAAGTGTCTTTTGAAGGTGGAGCCAATGGGATTTGCATCATACACGGGGTGTGAAAGAGGGAAAAGAAACGATTTCAAGTTCTGAGAAAACTTCCTTATTTGAGATGCAGAACCTATAGAAAAGCAGGTTTGACACATCCTAGTGGCTCAGCTGCTTTGTGGGTGACTGAGGCACAGACCATGTAAAAGCCCAAGGACCAGGATTTGTGACCCAGGACCAGGGTGAACACCGAAATGAACAAGTAAGTATGTAGAAATGCTCCTCCCTCTCTCCTTTCTCTTAGGACAGGCACTCAGGTAGACATGAGCTGGGGCAGACAAAGGCATGTATGAGTAGCTGACAAAATGGTGACAGCCACATGGCCACAAAAGAGCTTTGTGGGCAAGAGGAAGAAAGAAACTGTGTGGACCAAGAAATGGAGCCCAAGAAAGGGAACTTTGAGAAAGGGGGGACTTAGAAACTATTGATAGTTATGCAAAATGTCTGAAAGGGACAGTCTCGAAACAGTCCAGCAGACAGGCCCCTGAGATAGGAAGAGGGGTTATAAACCTGCCCCAGAGCAAGGCTGACGCGCTTCAAATGCCACCTCAGATTCTACCTACTTTAAATGTGGCTTTTTTTTAAGAGCTTTCTTTTTCTTTACACATATCTAAAGTTAACAACAAAATATATTACTCTCTGTTCTTGTTTAGTTTATTTTTGGTTAACTTAATTTCCCCCCCCCTCAAGTTTTTACTATATAAAATATCAAACATGAGCACACCTCAGTTAGTAGTGGTTGTCTCCCCGAACAGCACAGTCCATTACATCCCAAGGAACCAGTTTCGCATCCCTGGTCCTGGGTGGAAAAAGCCAGTGTGAACAAATGAAGAAAAATAAAATAAAATGCTTCTTTCACTCTCTTCCTGCTCTGTCTGCCTACTTTTTCTTATTCCTGCCTTAGAAAAAATTTCCAACACACAAAATTTTTCAGTAAATACCCTCTCTTTTCTATAATTAGTCTTTTTCTTATTTTGCTTTTTCACATTCATCTGTCCTTCTCTCCATCCATCCAGTATCTTTTGGTTTCATCTCATAGTGAGTTGCAGTCTTCAGTACACTTCACCCCTAAAGACTTCAGACTGCATTTCTTTAACCAAGTTCCATATTAACCTTTTATCATGTGGGTCATTTGGTTCTCAGTGGCTCACTTATGAACAGTATGCAGTTGAATTTTGAATTTGGATCTAATCTAAGAATCTACATGTTTTAAAGAGGAGCCTATAACCCTAGTACACAGACTATGATTGTAGAAAAATCAGTTCTATGTCTTCTTATGTCTTTCTTTTCTTTGTGTATGCCTCATGATGTCTTCCTTTTTTCTTTTACAACCTCTAGTCATTTATTCAAGTTTTCTTTTGTCTTTTTCCTCTAGCGAACACATTCTATTTTTCCAACAAGTAGTTAGTTATCTTTAAATGAAAGCAAAGTTTGAGCCTGAATTTTTCTACTTAGATCAAGAATTAAATAGCACTATGGCCTCCACTTTTGTGAGATGAGGTCATTTAAGCTCCTTCACTTTCCTTGGTTGATGAAACATTTCATAGTTTTGCCCCCAAAATCACAGACTGAGAGTATCTCAGGTTCTTTTGCTGAGAAGAGAGAGGCTATTGAGGCCCAGAGGGAGGCATTGAGACCTAGAGAGGGCAAAAGACTTCTGCTGAAAAGTCCCAGCTTCTGAGTGGGATTCAGCATCTCATCCAACTTCCCCCTTCAACTGGGGCAACAAATATCACTTAACACTACCAGAGAGATGAGGAAACACGCTAGTTTTAGAGGATTGAAGAAAAATGGAGTTCTCAGTTCATCACAGAAGTTTAAAAACCTTCCAGGAAATCCTTCCATCTCTATAATAAAACAAGTTAGCCTACATGTTATTAACATTTATGTCTACAATGGAAAAGTCTCTTGCTTAATAATGTTCTTAAATATTTAAAGACTATTCTTAAATCTCCCAACAGATTTCTATTCTCAAGAATAATCCACATTCCTTTCAACTTTTCTCATACTTCTCCCTATCCACTTATTAATCTTCATAACTTTCCATGAACTTCTTTTGAATCTTCTGTCTTCTAAACTCTGAAGCCAGGAAATGACAAAATACCATCATACTGACTATTTGGTTCATCTCAAACTGACTTTTAGAGGGCAGGGGACCATTTTGTACTCAACCTGATATCCGTATATCAGGAATTGGCAAGATTTTTGTTTGTTTCTTTTCTGAAAAGGGGCAATAGCAAATTTTTAAAACTTTTCAGGCTAAGAGGCAGTGCCCTCTACATTTGGAACAGCGCTTTTCTCTGAAAGGCTACCACTTTTTTTTCTTAGGTTTTATATTAAAGAATGTTAAAATCACTCTTAGCCTAAGGCCATTGTACAAACTGGTGGGAGGCCAGATTTGGCCTGTGGGCTCTGAAATGTTGTCTCCTGTTCTAGATTCTAGCACAGTGCATGGTACATAGCAGGCATCGGTAACATTTGTTGAATAAAGGAATACATGAATCTATGAAGGTTTTTTCATAATTTCTGCCTTTGATATTCTTATTCACCACTTCTATTACATTTCTGGCCCCAGGAGCTTGTCCACTAAGATGATGAGATCTTCCTCTGCCATATACATCCGGGCTAGCACTTTCATGTGCTCTTAGTAGTTGGGTAGCATTATCATTTCTTCCTAATCTAGAGTGGTGGAAGGGCCCCTCTGTTAGCCTTCATTTGCTAATAGCTTTGGATCTCACTTTTCATTCGCTGAGGTCATTTTGGACTTTTGTTTTTCCAGGATGCTCAGCAAATCCCCTGGTCGCAAATTACCTGGGAGCTTACAGAGCGAACCCAGGCACTTGACTCGATTCAAAACTAGAGAACCCATTTCACTGAGCTCAGCCGAGGCCCCAAGTCCTATTTCTATTCTATGTCTCCTCCCTGCCCTGTAGGAGTTGGGAAGCTCATTGCCACTTACTGTCCTGAAATAGATTGGAAGGTATCAGATAGGCTCCCAGGTACGGTGGCAAAAGAAACCACCCTTTCTTTCTTTCTCCTTAGTGTTTGGGCCTGAAAGGAACTCTTGTCACCGCTGTAGGGAGTGTGGAGTTCTGTCTTAGAAGGATTTCTATTCTGAGCTGATGTGGATGAAGCAGTCGTGAGTGCACACACCTGTGGCACTAGGGAGTGGGTTGTGTCACAGTATGCCTGGAGGCTGATCCCTCAGACATCATTCCTGCTGTCTTTCTGTCCCGCTCCCAGTTTCTGATGAGTTGATTTGTAAGTTCACAGATCATTTTTTAAAAACACCCTTATCCTGGGTCTCGAATGCTGGTCCATAGGCTTTACACGGCCTGCGTCTTAGCCGCCTGAGTTGCCTGAGCCACAGGGATGCACTTCACACATGACTTTCTGATGAACCCTCCTTCAGTGACTTTGTGTGGGTAACTGCTGCCTCTTTTGTCGGGGCCAAAGGAAAAATTCCCCCATTTTCCTGAGGTTCTTCACAGGCTGGATGACAAATAAACATTAAGTGTGATTAGTACAAGAGCAGCTCAAATTGAATAACATAAGCATGGAAAATTTATATGGTGGGAGCTTGGGCAGACCAAAGATTTATATCCTGTTCTGAGGCATAAAAAGGGGACCTGGGGTGTCTGGGAGAGAGGAGGGAGGACTCCTCTGACTCTGAAAGTCAAGATGGATTTACCTTCCCAAAGGATCTTTTTCTAGAGGGTAAGGAATAATGACAGCTCTGGCTAGGGGAAGGGTGGAAGCCCTGGGAATGGTAGATGGCTTCTTGGATTAAGGGAAGGACAATGAAAGAATTAGGTGAAAGACAGGAGCTTCTCTTTCACCTCTGGGTCTGTGCTCCCCTGTCTTAGACTCAAGTCAACCTTCTGTCAGAGTGGGGCATCCATAAGAGATCAATTCTGAGAGACTTGGGGTCATTTATTTTAACCTCTTCCCTTTCAACCAGAGTTCAGCAGAACCACCTCTACACACTGGTGGATCAAGAAGGACCCATGCATCTTTCACCCTCAGCACATTGGTCCACAGAGGGGATGCTGTATTTAGCCAGATGTGACGTCAGGGCTGATGGAAACACGGGCAGGGGGCGTTCCATTTCCTCCCAGCTCCTGACTAACTTAGGTGGTTGCCGCTTTTAACCTGAAGGAAGGGGAAAATCTTCACGGTTTCCCTGAGGATGCTGTGCTCTTGCCACTGCCTATTCTGTCTGCTTCTCTCATTCCCTCTCCCCTCCTTTCTGTGTCGCTGAAATCACTGTGATTGAAACCATTTAAACCATCCAGGAAAGTCACATTTATTTACAATGACTTCCTTCTTAACCAGCTGGGGAAAGTTGCAAAATAGCCAACCCAGTGGTGGATCAATCTTTAACATTTCTTTCAAATGTTGAAGTAAAGAAAATGATGACAATTTTAAAGCTCTATTAGGTGGAAATGATCTATGAGAGAAGGTGGACGGCTGAAGGTCACAAATCAGGTGGCTGCATCTGGCTCAGTGATTCAGAAGTGTGTAAGGTAACGGGAAGTGTTTCTGAGTTTTATGAGAGCCCAGGTTTGGGGATTTATCAATGTGTGCCTGGGATTTGCAGTAATGAGCCTCTTCACTCCTCTCTTCAAACAAACCGATGTCTGATTAGAGCTGGCTGGTCTTCCTTAGATACAGAAATTAATTTTGTTTGATTTTAGTGGGGAAAATAGCCTGCTTTTGTGTGGTTCACCTGATAAATAACACCATTTGCATGTAGAGAGCTTGCTTATTCTCCACCTTGCTGAAAGAACAATGTCAAGGACACGGAATTTGCATATTTTCCATCATAAATGTTTGCAGAGCTTCTTTGAAGATGCTTTTCATACTGGGTACACATTCTCTTTTTCTATTTTTGTTAGAGATCCTTCTTTACCCTGTGGATCAGTCAGGATGAACTTGGTCATGCTGGGTAGAAAGACTACTTTAAAGTCTCAGGGCTTTCAAACAAGGAAGGTTCACTTCAATCTCATGCTGCATGTCTGCCATGGCCCCCGAGAACTGTGTTCGCCATGTTTTCTCTTAGTGCTGCCGCCATCCCTAAGATGGCGGACCATGGACTGGCAAACTTCTCTGCAGAGGAGCCAGGTGTTTTAGACTTATCGGCCACGGAGACTCTATTGCAGCTGTTCAGCCAGCCATTGTAGAGTGCAAACAGCCACAGACAATGTGTCAAGGGATGGCCGCAACTGTCTTCCAATAAAACATTATTCATAAAAGCTAGCAATGGGCTGGATTTGATCTATGGGCTGTTGTTTGCCCACTGTGTGCTAGGGAGAAGGAAAGGTGGTGGCATTTGAATTATTTAAGGCTTAACTTTCATTCACACTTCATTGGCCATAGAAAACCACAGGGCCACACCTGACTTCATGGATATACAGAGGAACTAACCTTATTTGTGGCCAGAAAGAGAACCAGGAATACTGATGAACAGCACCAATGATCAGACACCCTTTCTTTACCTTTTAAAGAAGCCAGCCTTTCCTTGACTTCTAGACCAGCACCTCTTCATGAAGGAGCCTTTAAATGCAATCTGTTTTACCACTCAGTTGCTCTGATGGAGCTAAACAAATTTAGGAGATGAACGGGATCTAATTTCCAGGAATCCTTCTAAGCATTAAGTAGGTGATATTTTTTTCTTTAAGCTCACTAATGTTCTGCTTGAATATCTGCACCAAACTGAAGTGAGATTAAATCCATCCATCCACCTCATTGTTGGATGTGTAGATTTCTGGATCCAGACGATGATCACATCCTCTCCTGGGCTTTTTTCCCCCTTCTTTTTGTCTTTATAGACACAGCAATCCAGGTCTCTCTTACCTTTTCTGGGACTGGATTGGACCTGGTTTTTGTTAAGCGTGGGCATGGGTCACTCCTCTCTGTGGCCCCAGGGGAGACCAGCAATCTCTCTCGGACCCCTGGAGCCTATGCCTGTCTTTCAGCATCCATTTCATTATCTCTAAGCTTTGCAAATCAGGTACAGGAGACTTCGCTTCATCCAGGAGAGGGCACTGTGTGCAAAGTCTAGAATATCCAATTCCTTCTGGTAGAAACACAAATTTAGGATTAATGAAACCCATATTCAAACACTGAAACTATAGCACCTATCATAAAACATAAACCAAAACACCACACTAGGAATGTACTCTATAAAAAGGAAAGAAATGCAATTTATTAACAACTTGTACATTCCAGAAGGTACAAACTTCCTTGTTAAATCAACCAAGCATTTTTAGTGGATACGCCTCTTCTGTTCTTACATTACAAACTTGGCCTCTTTGAACCCAAGCCTGCCCTGCTGTTGGCTTCTTAGATGAAGTCCCGGGGACTCTGGGGGGCCAAAGCTGCAGGAGAGATAGGAAGGTTGAGTTCTGTTGAAAAACAGAATAATTTGCCTTTTTCAAGCATTTACTCCTGTAGGAAAATGAGAAATGCTTAGAGAAACGATGCAAAATGTGGGAAGAAAATATAAATACAACAGCTCCCTAAGTGCTAAAATGGAAGATGCCTGAGTTTCATTATATGGGGAACTTTCGAAAAGACAACCTGGTGATTACAGAGTTTTGGTCCTACCTATGCATATATGTCTCTGTGGTATGTTCTTAATAGAACTTGACAGACCTTTCCTGTTGAAAATGTTTATGTAGTTGCTAAGCTTTCTTTCTGAACCCTGAGTATGACATCGGGTGACTACCTGCCTATGTTTTGTCCGTAATACAGGCATAATGACAGTGCTTGCCTCAGAGGGTGCTGTGAAATTCTTCTTACTTGGTGGGGTAAGGAAAGACTCCCCTGTTTCTCTGAGGTTCTTCACAGGCTGGTCAAGCAATTTAATGTTAGACATGATTAGGAAGAGAAAAACCCAAATGTAATGGTACGTTGGTGTGGAGAATTTACATGGTGGTCAATTCTGAGGTAGCCAGGACAGACCAAAGACATATCCTTTGTTGAGGCCTGGAAAGGGGACCTGGAGTGTCCCAGGCTTCATGTGGCAAGGAGGGATGACGTATCCTTACTCTGAAAGTAAAGATAAATGACTTTCCTTTTCATATTCTCCTAGGGGATATGGAACTAAAGGCACTTTGGGGAAGGATAGAGGCCGAGGGAGTGGCAGACGGGGTCTTTGGCTAAGGGAAGGTCGATGGAAGGATTAGGACAAAAACAGAAGCTTTCCCTTCACCTCTGGATTTGTCCACCATTCTCCTGGACTCAAGACAAACTTCATTTCAGGATGAGGCTTCTACAAGATATCAATTCTGAGAGACTGAGGTGACCTACTGCAGCCCCTACGTTATCTCACATTATTTTATTATCTCTTCTTGCAAGTTTGTAGACTCTCTTGATCCCCTTTGTATCTTTTTTCTTTCATTTTGCTGTTATGTAACTATCTTTGGAGTAAACTTACTCTCAGGTAGATTAGTTATCAAGCATAAGATAGCAAATATAACATATTAAAGATATTAACGGTAACTCTCTGGTGATGTCCTCTGAAGCTAGGAGATGCACCAATTATTCTTTTCGTTATCATGCAGAGCACTTAATATAGTCTATATTCAAAGTATTCATATCCTGTTGAATTTCTCCATATGATTTCTCTGGAATGGTGCCCTTTGGACTTCCATTCTCTTTATCTGTTTAAGTCCCTGGAATAGTTTTTAAAAAAACTCTAATAAGACTACTGATAACTTTAATTAAGCATTAATATTATTAGTGATAATATTGATATTAATGATATTAAAACAGCTAAACTTAAGTGGCCACTTCCTGTTCCAGGTTCTATGCTGAACTCTTTATGTGAACTAAAGAATTTAATCCTCATTAAACTCTTATTTGATATCTCCATTTTGCAGATGAAGAAACTGAGGGTTAACGAAGTTAAGCCATTTGGTACAAGTCACACAATGAGAAAGTGGTGGGCAGAGCTGAGCCTGCTGTCAGTATATTGAATTTAGTCCTGCACTTGATTTTTCTAAAATGTGTTCCCGGGTGAGAGGTTGAAAATACTATTGGACAAATAGCTCGCATATAAAAATAGAATGTTGACCCAGAATCTGGAGCAACCAACCCGGGACACGAACGCATTATCCACCGTAGCAGTCAAGGAAGTCAGTCTGCTATTTCTAAGTCAGACTCGTAGGAAATCAGACCACTATCTCTAGGAACCAGCCCAGGAGACCAAACAATAACTCTTGTAACAACTGACCCCAATTGGACAAGACTTGATTGATAACTGACAGCTTCCCTAATTTTTGTCCCCATTTCCAACTCGGGATCAACAAGAGAACCAAATATACATCTCTAACCAACTGCATAGGACGCCCACTCTAGTTACCCTTCTACAGCTTCCCATACCAAGCAAGCATCCCTGAAGCCTTCTCATTTCCCTTTCTAAGGCCTCCTCACTCCTTTGCCTGCCTTTGAGTCTGCCAAATGCCTGTGAGAGTGGCTGTCCCCCTTGCTATCCCAAACTCTGAATAAATACATTTTGCTTGCTCCTGTATTATTGGTTTCCATTTATTTCCACACTGGTCACCTACTATTTTCTCTGGGTTGTCCTAGTTCTCTTACATATCCCGCACCAATCTGCTTTCCAAGCTCATTCACATGGGTTCTTGTTTGGTCTTTTTTTTTTCTTTCTTTCTTTTGGTTTTCAAGTTGACATTCTGACTGCAAAGATTTCCCAGTGTCTCTGTCTGAAATCGCTCATTGTACAGATTTAAAGTGCTGTGACTTCATCCATTGATCAGTTGTATTTCTGAGCTGTAGTTATTTCTGTTCTAATTTGCCGCTGTACTGACCTGCCCTACAATTCTCTCTAATGTCCACTTGGGTCATTGGATAATGCCTCCTTTTTTTTTTGCCAGAAAGAAGACTTTTAGACATTTGATTGGCATTTTTGGGAAAGCAGACAACGTTAGTTCTGAGCACTCCAGGTCTTCCCCACTGCTCAGAAACCATCTGCTTTCTGGCTGCTCCTTCTGTCACCTGAACAATGTCAATTCTTCTCACTGCCAGAGCTGCCCCAGGGATTAGAGACAGTCCGGCTGCTGTTCACCCCGGGTTGTTTTGTTCAACTGGTTCACATATCTTTAAATACCACTGGGTGAAAAATGAAATTGCATTTATCCAGGCAGGTAACACCTTAGCGAGAAAGTGTGCATTTAGTCCTAACTGGTCTTATTTATTAGTGTATGCACTCTTCACTCTGGGTGTGCAGCGCTGGTTCTGTGGCATGGGCTGTGTCATGAACATTTATTGTGCATCAGGAATTGTGTTAGAGACTAAAGAACAAAGATGTATGAGATACCGCCCAATATGCATAAAATAGAGACAACACAGTGGAAGACGACGCATCTTACTTTCTGAGTGTGGGATGAGCTACTCGTTGTTGGCACCAACAGCGCTGATCTCAGTCAGACCTAGAACTTGTTACAGTGTTGTGTAACTGAAGGCAGATTCCTGCTTTTGGACTGTGACCCCCCAGAGCTGGGACTGATTCTTGCACACACACTGTGTTGATAAGACCGGCTTCATTGTAGATAAGAGTATTTTAGTCAAAGCAAAGTAAATTCAAGTCCCAATTCTTTTGCACATAATTATGAGAAGGGGGATAAGTTAAGTAACTTATCAGCCTTTTGAAGGGCCTATGTTTTCATCTGTAAAATGGGGATAACAATGAGAGTAATTCATTCTACCTCATCATTCATTTCCATATCAATTGCATATATTAAGCACTCAATAAATATCTTCCGCTACAATTATGGAATCACTTGTCTTGACATTCCAATGATACAGATAAATACTCCCGAATGGAGAGGAAGGAAGTATTGCTAGTGAGAGCTGGAACTCTTTCTGGGGTGCAAGTCAAGCAATTCCTTCCCAACATTATGTTGTCAGTAAAGCGATAATGTTAGGCATTACTTCTGAACAGCACAGGGTGAAATAAAACTTCTCATTACTGATGAAGGATATGGGAAACACGGATTCATGATAAAACAAGAATTCAAACATTTGGGAATTTCTATTCCTTATCACAAATGTTGGCAATCCCTTTTCCACAGATGCTTGGGGGGGAATCCCTATTTATTTACTAGTATTTCGGAAAAAAGATCTAGGTCCTGAGCAGAGTTGAGTAAACAAAATGTTGATGGATTCCAAGGAGGAAAAGAATTTTGTTAAACACGTTTCATAGGGGAGAAAACTAGGAGGGACCCTAAGCTTAAATGCTTCTCTTTCACATAGCAATGATAAATCTTAATTTTCCCAAATGAGTATAATACCCTGCTATGAAAACTGAATGAGATAGCAATGAGGAAAACCCAGCAGAATGCTCAAGTCTTCTTCAATACTGGAAATGTTAGAATGTTATCTTCCTTTTTTATTCTTGTAGCGATAGGAATAGTACAATTTGGAAAATGTCCAGTATACTAGAATAATTATCCTAAGATGGAAAATAAATGTAAAAAAATATTCCCCAAACAAGAAAACACTACCCCGCCACTGTTTAACTCAACAACAATGTGCTCGCAAACTCGATTCCCCTTTTCTCCTACTATGATGAGCTCTCCTTGCTGGGCCATGGCTGCTTGGAATAATTAATATATTTCCAGCCTCTTTCATAACAGCTGTGACCACAGACATTGAGCTGTTTTCTTATTACCTAGTTACTTGCTCAGATGGGTATCGGGACAGACTGGATTTAGCTGTAGTCATATCTTAGATATTCTTTGATCTTCATTTTAGAGTGAGTTTTGGAAGTTTGAAGAGTTAACTTACAGCCAAGTTGACCTGCAAATAATTACTTAGCAAATAGTTGATAACAGTGAACTAGTAAATTATTTTTTTCCTGTGGACAACTGCCCCCCCACCCCCCGTCCCCACAGCAGGAAGAGAGAGGAGGGATAAGCATTTATTTTATTTCGGTTGTTCATCTTGGCTGCTCTCCTGGCCCCAGGTTTTGAACCCATGTCTTTGAGATGCATGTGGACTGTGCAAGTGAACTTAACCACTAAGCCACCAGGGCATGCCATAGTACATTTTTAGATTAAAAGCAATGTTGATGGTGTACTGCATGCAGATGTTGATTTGTTGATTTATGATGATGCGCATCTTAAACCTAATAATGCTATGATGTAATGTTCCTTCAATACAAAATTAAAATATGTAAACTGAGGATTAAATTAATCAGGATTCTGAGTTCATAATAAACTGGCATCATTTTCTAAAGATGCTTTGTTTGTCTGTGTTTATGGCCTTTTAACCATTCCATTCCCTACAGGCAGTTATTCTAATGTGCTTAACCTGCATCTTCTCTTTGTATGTTTTTTATAAAATGTAATGCTAAGTAACACTTGCGAAGAACTCACTATGTACCAGCTCTAAGTCCTTTATGTTTAAACATTTAATTTTCCTAACAATTTCATGAATTAAGTACCTTTATTGTCCCTATTTAATACAGGAATGAACAGAGGCACAGAGATGTTAAGTCACTTCCTAAAGTCACACAGCTACTAAGAAAGAAGGTTGGGATTTGAACCCCGGCAGTTCAAGTTTTGAATCACGCTATTAGTTTGCAACTTTATGACCCAAGTGTGTACCATGCTTTGTGTGTGTGAAATTTATGTAAATATATTATGTAAATGACACTGTTCTAAATCCATTGTTTCTTCTTCACTCAGCCCTTTGTCTTTCAGAAGAGCCCACTTTGTCCACTGATGATCCATTCATCGATGGCTGTACCCGAGGGAACAATGGTCACATTTTGCCTCTGCTCTCCCAGTGATGATACTCCACTCTTCTGCCTCCATGAATAGTGCTGTGATGAACGTCTTCCCAGAGGACCTATGAGAGAATCTCTGTGTCTGTAAGTCCTGATTTTCCTTTATGTGCTAGATGTGCGCCTCCTGTGGGACAGGAGCTGGTACCTTTAGAGCTCTTTCTTGGAGAAGTTATGCCATAGCAGCTATGTCTCAGGCCCTATGCCAGATATAGGATCATCTCACGGTTGAGCAAAGATAATTTATATAGAATCAGAATCCCATTAGTAACTCAACAGTGACTGTAAGTGTTTATTCATGCTACTCATGTTCTAGTGTGTCTTAGAGGGGTGACACAAGGATGGCTAACTCTTCTTTGGTTCCAACATTGTAAAGTGATTCAGGATATGGACTTGGATTTGGAGTGACATGGGTGCAGAGACCACTTCAATTATTTGTACCAGTATGAGCTTATGTGCAACTTTCTTAGACAATTTTCTCCTGTTTAAAAGGGGGATATGAGGTTGTGGTGAGGATTACATTTCTCACACTCACGATGGGGATGATTGTTGTTCACTGTAAGGATTAAATGAGATCATGTCTGCAGAGGGCCTAGCACAGAGCCTGGCCTGAAATAAATGCGCAGAAATGTGGAATAATCCCTGCCTTCCAGAATGTTCTAGCCTGGGGGGGGATGCAGATGTGGACCCAAATAGTCATAATTTCATGTATATGGACCATGACAGCAACATGTACAATCCAGTGGGAGTAAAGAGTAAAGGATATTGGGGAAAATATTGATAGTTACTGTTTATTCCATGCTTGCCTTTTTCTAGACACTGTCTGTATGCTGTTTTATTTTTTTAAAGGAAAGGTGCAGACAGGCATGAAGATGAGCAGGCAGCCAGGCAGAGAGAGGAGGGAGAAATATTTTATTAACTTTATTTAGTTGTTCATCTTGGCTCTTCTTGCTCTTGAACCTGGGTCCTTGGGATGTATGTGGACTGTGTCCTGTGGCCTTACCTGCTAGGCCACCAGGGTACGCCTATGCTATTTTAGTTTATTCTGTCCTTCTAAGGTATATATCACTATTTCTACTCAATCGAAGCAGAAATCGAAACTCAATGACAACTTGCCTTTTAAAGTCACTCAGCTAATGGTGGTGCAGAAAAGGTTTGAATCCCTCTCTAGCTGACTCCAAAACCCATGTTTGTGTCAAACACACTGAAGAGGAGCTGGCATTTGATCTGGATCATTACAGATGAGCAGGCATTTCCTAGGTGGACAGACTATGCAAACATTTTTCTTGGCACTGTGACTTTGAGAGTTTTCTAAGGAACTGTATTTTCCAATCATTCATCGACACCATACATGTTGACCTAGAATTTACTCTGGCTGGATGCTAGAAATGCAGACTAAGAGGTATGGTTTCTGTTTTCCAGGCATTTATAATCCCATCAGAGAGATTAGCTATGTACATACCGACCACCTGTAACTAGATGGGTAATAGCTATTACATGCCAGGAAAATGATACAGGGATGAAATGGATTGAGAGGAGGGAGAGACAGGACTGAGGACTTGGTGGCCAGGAGTGGCACTAAGGATGAGGCAAGACTGCAGTGGAGTTTTGGAGCAAAGAGGGGATTTTTGGATGGGGGTGCTTGGCGTAGGAACATAATGCAAGGGTTTCATTCAAAAGAGAAGCACATGAAGAAATTCACTGAATTCACTCTTAAAATTCCCTTAACCAGATCACACAGTATAGTTTCTTGTATTGATTCCATGTTGTGCACGTACTTTGTATTTTCAAGCTCAACAAGGTCCCTTTCCCCTGCAGAGTTAGCACAGATTGCTATTTCTTGGGACAGCAGAGTCTTTTCCAGTTCTCAGATTTCTCAGCTGACTTGTATTTGGGATGGTGTTGATCCTGTATAAACATTGCTTTAATCCCTAGAGTCAAACTGGTGAGGCAAGTGACTGGTCATATCAGGGCTATGAAGTGTCTGGTAGGACAAAGAGGGCGGCCTTTGTCATCTGTGGTCAGCTCTGAGGTATCTCTAAGCGCTATCTCAGCTTGCTAAGGACAAGCCCAAGTGAGCTCAAGGATGGAGGAAGGATCACATTACATTTCTGATGCTCACAGCTAAATTGATATGAAAGCATGTCAGAGAGTGAAGAGCTATGTTGAGGGACTGGTGTTTAGTTTGAGGAGGGGGAACTGTGAGCTGTGGGGTGATCTCACTCTAAAGGAGACATGGTCTATGGTATTCGTGTGCCATACAGTGGGATGGAGAAATGACAAGTGTGGTAGAGAGGTTACATAAGGCTGCATTCTTAGGAGTTTGACTTATTTAGGATGTAGCATTATTGTGCACATGGGAAGCTAGGAATTTACTTGGATATATCTGGGTTCTTTGGGAGAGAAATAGAGATAAATTTGGAAAGGGACCAGATGGTGGAGGACAGTGATATATAGCATAAGGAGTTTGGGCTAATCCTCTAGGGTGACAATTCATTGTCTTTTCATATACACAACCAAGGGATTGTCATTTGCAAAGAGACCTTTCAGGAAGACTAAGCACAGAATTGTATGTCAGCTGGATTAGAGGGTGGTCAAGACTGGAGTGCTGGAGCCCTCTGGTGAAAAGCAGTGAAAGCCTAGAAATAGGGATGGGAAAGAGGAAGAACCACTATAGGAGAAAGAGATTAGCAGCAAGATACCATCTCACCGCTGGTGAGGAAGGCCCACATCAAAAAGACTAGGAAGAAAAGGAGTGTGTGGAGAAAAAGGGACGCCCCTTACACTGCTGTTGGGAATGTAAATTAATGTAACCTCTGAAAAACTGTACGGAGATGCCTCAAAAAAAAAAAAAAAAAAAAAAAAAAAAAAAAAAAAAAAAAAAAAAAAAAAAAAAAAAAAAAAAAAAAAAAAAAAAAGGTGGAGCCACCATTTGATCTAGCAATCCTACTCCTAGGCATATACCTGGAGAAGACAAACGTTAATCAAAATGAATATCTGCACCCTTTTGTTCACAGCAGCTACTAAAAAAGATGGAAATTGTACCTTATACCACAATCTGGAGGGAACTGGAGGAGATCATGTTAGGCAAAATAAGCGAGAAAGAAAAAGAGAGGTACAGGGTGGTGTCACTCATGTAGATATAAAGAAACAAAATAAATGAACAGATGAATCACAATGAAATGCACAGAATGCAAGAACGTGATGGGGACAGGGGAACAAGGTGGCAGCAAAGGGCACTGAAACTCTGCTTGTGCAGCTTCAGTGTCTTAAAAAGTATGCAGCAATGTGGAATACTGGAACGATTTAAAAAAAGAAGATGGTAGTCTCAAGCCATACCATATTTTACTTTTCTGTAATGTTTTGGAAAATGTTTTAAAAGTCATTTTTACACGGTAAGGCATTAGAAAACAGAGAAAGAAGCAGCAGGCAGCTTTGCGAGACTGAGTGGCGCCTGGAACTATCACATCCACAGCATCATAACTCCAGCAATTAAAGATACTCACCTCTCTCTCTCCCGAAAGCCCACATGACTCACATCCTTTGTGTCATGGTGGAAGAGGCTCTCAGAGTTGATGTGAAACGTAGATGGAGGTGAAATCTTGGATTGTTTACTGGTGACTGTGGGCTGGAAGACGTGGCTCTGGACTGTTGTCAGACAGGTTTCCTCTCATTTTCTCCCCAAGTCTAGACCTTGGGACACACCCCACAGTGAGTTTATGTCCGTGACTGCCCTGGTCAGCTGTGGGGCCCCTGATGGTGTGGACAGAGGGTCACACAGGAAGGCAGCACTCAGGTAAAAGGTGAACTCATCCCACCCATCCCCTCAGATGAATGAATACTCCCTGTTTGGGTGAAGTGAGGACTAGGAAAGGCCAAACATTTTACTCATGACAAGGGTACAGTGACGTGCAGATATGGAAGGAAAAGCCTGTGAACTTCCCTTAACTGCGGAAGGTGATAGAATTGGGGGTAAAACGCGGCCGAGACTTCTCCGCAGGAGTTGGTTAATGACCAGCTTTCACCTATTTTGAGAGGAAAAAGCTAAAGTGCTCACCAGCGACCTCAGGAAGAAACACAAAAGATTGGTGATTGGCATTGGAGAAGTGGCCTCATGAGGGTGTCCTAGTTAGGGACAGAACTGCTCCCCCATGGGGACTCTACAACCTCTTCACGCGTTCTTGGTTGACCACAGGCCAGACACACAATGCAATCATGATTTCCTACCCTCCCCTGCCCTTCTCTGATCCCCTTACCTCATCTTTCTTTTCCTTTTTGGCCTTGATTCACAAAATAGTAACTTTACCTTGTCAAAGAAGAAAAGACTTGGAAGAAAGCCTCCTCCTCTTCTTTCAGCCCCCTCCCTGACTGAGAAAAGCCAAGGGGTGAGTAAGCCCAGGCCCCCTGCGTTCTCCATTTCCCAGTAGTCTGTCCTCACTTCCTGTCCTTTCTCTGGCCCTCCCTACCATAAACAGAGGGTGGCTCCGTGTGTGTGTGTGTGTGTGTGTGTGTGTGTGTGTGTGTGTGTGTAATCCTGGGACCCATATATATGAGGCTCTACATTATATAAAGCACACACCACATACACTCTCTCCCTCCATGTACATATGAATAAATAATCCTGGGGCCCATAGAGATGGGATTATACTCTATACAAAGTGCACACACATTCTCTGTCTCTCTCTCCATGTATATATAATCCTGGGGCCCATATGATTGGATTATACACCATACAAAGCACACACACAGTCACACAGCCTAGCTCTGGACTCACGTAAAAACAACTGTCAAGAGCTGGGGCACCCGGCCTTTGTGCCTAAGCCCCTGCACCTGTGGTCCCCACCCCCCTCCCCTAGGAGGACACTCGGACAAAGCAGCACCTGCGCCAGACATTTTTGTTCCCTTTGCTTTTGATTAAGTCTCACAATAAAACGGCACACCAAGGGGCACGACACTGCAGTGTCATCAAAGTGAGCCTTCACAACGAGTGTTGCCTGAACTGAGATGCTTCTGATGTTTTTATTTTCACCCATCTTTGAGGCCAGCAGACAGGAAAAATGACCATGACCAGAGCTGGAGGGGCCCACCTTCATTGAGAGGAAGCAGGCCAGGAGCCCTGAGCCCTGACCTAATTTCCCTAAGAAAAGGTGAGGGAGTCCAAATGCTTGATGTGTGATCAATAAACAGGCCGACAGGAGGAAACGCACACGCATGCCACACTTGGCAGAATATTAGTATAATTGCAGAGAAGAATCGACCTTGTCTAGTGCAGGAGCACCGCTAAAGTTTTCCCCTCTGAAATCTAGCCGACTTTTAGGATGGTGGGTTTCCATGATTTCCCCTTCCAACCTAGATGCACACGTCGTATGTGTGCAGACATGGCTGCACTTCACTTACAACTGGCAAATCTGGTCTGAAGAGCAGTTTGTTCTAAAGGAACCCTTTGTACAGGTGTCATTTAGTGAATGTGCAACTTTTAGACCTGGGCTTTTGCTAAAAATGGCTCCTGCTTGCAGCTGAGACCACCTGCCCTTGTTAATGTCATTAAAAAGGCAGGAGGCAGCGTCCTCAAAGCTCAGGGCAACGAAATGATATTCAGGGAAGCACCTGATACCCCATGAATGTGGAGTGGCTGACTGCGTGCCTCACTACTTCCAAAGCGAGCAAGAGCCCATTTGTGAGGGGCTGCCTTGTGTAGACGGGGAGGGGGCAAATCAGACAATCCCTACTCCTTTCCTATTGTCCTCAAAGACACACCATCTCCAGGAACAAAGCCCTGGGCCACACCGGTTGCCCTGGAGAAACTCCTGATAAATTTTTCTTTTAAAAAAAGTCCACTTGTCTTTGATTTGCCATAATAAAAGCGTTTCCTTCTAAATATATGTCCTTCCACATCAAAAGCCTGAGATGAAAAATTCATTGTCATTTGCAAAGAATAGTGTCTCTTTGTGACTTGTTATCTGTTGAACTGGATGTTATGAAGGCTCTTTGAGGCCTCTGATAGCAACAGCCTCTTGTGGCAAAGATGTTTGAAATCATAATTATGGGTTGGGGACTGGCATGACCGGCACGCGCTCCCAGACCCACCAGAGAGTCAGTGGCTTTTGTATAGGAGGAAAATGTCCTCTCCTTTATTCTGTTTCAATGGAAGAGAGACTGACATCAAGTGATAAGCGATGCCTATGGTGGATTCTAGAAAGCTCTGTCCTTGTCATCTGGTCTGGATTTACAAACAGCTGTCTTCTGTTGTTTGACTTTCTGAAATCACCATTCGGGATGGGGCCACAAAAAGGACAAGCTAGCATTCGCTAGGGGGCAGTGTCCAAACACTTGGCAGTGGCTAAGGATCACTTTCTCATTAGAACGCATTGCATCATATTTGAATTCTTCAGAAGCCTTTAATAGTAACAAATTCTGATTAAAAACCAAAACCAAAACCAAAACCAAAACAAGAACTAAGTCTTTGAAGGAAAATGATCCCGATTAAAAAACTTATCCGAGGTGCACCCCTGGTGGCGTAGGGGTTGGAGCGCAGTCCACACGCATCCTGAGGTCCCAGGTTTGTGTCAGGCGCCCCGTGGGGACAGCCAAGATGAACAACCAAATAGAGTGAATAAATAAGCTTCTTCCTCTTTTCTCTTCCTGCTGGCCTCTGCTCACCTTCATGCCTGCCCTTATCATCCCTTTAAAAACCACCACAAAAAACAACATTTATTTGGTTAAAAAATGATCACTCTGAGTGGGGGATGGGAACCACTGTGTAATGGGTACAAGAGCTCTAGTGTGAAAGATGGAAGGAGCACTGGAAATGGTGAGGGTGTGCGGCAATGCGAACGTGCTCAGTGCTTCTGAACTGTGCTTTTAAAAATGATGCAAAGTGGTAAATTTAATGTTATACGTATTTATTTACCACAATTAAAAAAAATAAAAATTCCTAGATAAGGGCTGGTGATAGAATAAATGCACTTTTGGGGGTGTGTGCTGTATTAAAAATCTTGGCCCCAAAATGTGCTCTTCCTTTTATCTTACAGTCCTAAGCTTGATCAGACTTTCTAAAATTGACTTGTTAATGTGGCTCTGTGGGTAAAGTACTGCATATAAGCTTGCACAATTGCTAATGTGGTCTTTTGTTTTAACCTGATGTTCACAATGGTACTGGAACCAAATCTTTAGAGAGTTAATTATGCAGGAAAATATTCTTAACCCCACTCGTTTTAAGTCAGCTGGTTTGCTATTCATTTATCTTTTAACACACAGTCTTTGGCTTCTTTAGCTTTCTTTTGTTACTTTGCACAGTTATATGTCACAGCATTCTTCTTTCTGAAACAGTTTAACCCAAACCCTTTCTATGTTGACTTTTCAAAGAGATATTTTTTTTCCCCCTAATTGAGAAGCTGTTGGGAGATGGGAAATAATACTAGATATGAAACTAGAACTTTCTGTTTGAGTTACAACTTTACAAATTACTGACTTATTTCTTGGCATCTCAGCTACCTTATCTGTAAAATGGAGGCATTATCTACCCTACCTATAGGACTGTTAAAAAGTTCAAATGACCTAACAATGAGCAACTATTTATTGAGTACTTACTATGTGTCAAGCACTGCTCTAAGTAATTTGTGGATATCAGCTAAATGAGTTAGCTTAATTACTTGCTGGATCTATTTTCAGGTTCATTTTGAGAAAAGAAAGCCAGGTAAGGAATAGACAGTATCCAAGATGACATCAATGGCAGAGCTTGAGTTTGAACCTCATGGCTGAGTCTGTTCTTAATTACAATGTCATCCAGTCTCACAGTGAAATGTATGAGCAGACGTGACTTTTTCTAGATTTCCTTTGCATATAGACAATTCCAAATATTGACTGTATTTAGTAAATTGCTTCCGTAAATCTCCCTTCAGTGTCGAGACCGCAATTTACCAAGGTTGTAAACTATCTGGAATATCTTCCCAGCATTTATTGTTCTTGCAATGTAAATCATTATCTGTGTAATTCTATGTTTAATATTTCTGCTTCTATACTGTAAATTTCATGAGATTAGGGGCAATGTATGGCCTGTTTTCCACAGTGGTCCCAGTAACTAGCACAATGCCCAGAACATACTAGATATTTAGTAATAGAGCTAACATTTACTGAATCTTATAACAAGCCTGGAACCTAGTGGTCTCCCACTTATCAACTCATTTAATGCTCACAAGAGTCCCAGGAAGAGGATACTATCATTGCTGTTCCATTTTATACATGAAGAAACTGAGGCTCAGGGCATTTAAGTCACATGTCCAAAGCCACACAGCTGTAAATGGAGTATCTTAGTAGAGGGAATGAACCCCGAATCCTGTCTACAATGGAATTGGAGCTAGGAATCAAACAGTGCTGTAAAATCCCTAAAAACACGTGCTCTTGGCTTTCTGGGCGGGTGCTGAGTGTTAGACTAGCAGAGAGATAGCTTTCAGACTGGGAAGTCGGTGACTTTTCTCACGATGTGCTGAAACATTTACTGAACTATCACCTATGGCAGCCTTGGAGGGGAGACCGCGTGTCTCCTCAGCTTGTACCTGTATGGGAAGTGGTGGACAAAGGTCAGAAGACTGATATGTGTTGACTTCTTCTTGACATTTTTAGCAAACTTGTATAAGAAAGGCCAGTTTGTAAGCAAAGATGAAAGGTAACTGAGCTGTGCTAACGAAGGTTCTGTGGTCCAGCTGTGGCCTGCAGCCTAAACAGACGGAGGAGCTGATCACGCAAGGCCCTGTGGGAGAGGAAAAGCCTATCGTGTCTGTGCGCCACAGAGCAGGAGGTGAGATGCTGTCCAAGTTCTTTTTAGGAGCCTTCCATTTCTGTCCTTGCTGTGAAGAGCTCCTCTGTGGCATCGTCCAGACACGTCAGTGCTGAAGTTTGGAAAATTACAGCTGTAGTTGCTCCGTGCCAGCTCCTGTCAGAAGAGCTTCACAAACCTACTTCATTTCACTTATTCTTCATAATTACCTCTGAGGTAAGTATTCTTACCCCCATTTCATCGATGATGAGGTTGACACTCAGTAAATCACCTGCCCCGAGTTGTTTTAAATTAGTGGAGCTGGGATTGAACCCAGACTGCTTTCAAATCTAAGCTCTTCTCCCTAGTCTGGAATTGAGGAGCCCCTCTGGGAACAAGGCAGTGGGTGGTGGGGCCATGCTGACTGTCGCCATGTCTTGGTGGCCAGGGCCTGAGAGGCTGTCCATTCTGACATTCTGAGGGCTCTGAGGTGGGCACTGGCTTGTGTCAGAATGTTGCATTGCTTCTGCGCTGCCTGCCTTAGGTGTCCGGGCCCCTCGCTGTGCTCAGAGCCGCTGAGGCGCGTACACATCGTGATTCTCAGCGAGCAGGCACCAGCCCCCTCATGCTGAGCACAGCATGATTCTGCGGCTGGGATTTGCCAGGAGGGTGAAAGAGTATTTTCTTCCTCAGGAAAAAAATAAGTCATTTCTATTGACACCATGGAGAGAGACACTCCATTTTTATTCATCAAGAAGGCATTTTTTATTTTCCATTTTGAGGAACACGGCCCCCCCCCCCAAAAAAAAAATTAGACTGAGAGGTGTGGCTGGGTTGGGACAAGTGAAAGGCAATGATGGAAATCAGCCTTATTTCTATTAGCTCATAAAGGTACACCACCATTCCCGGGACAAACCCACACCTGTTAGCCACCAACATTTATTATTCACCCAAATAGGCAACAAGTTCTATTCTCGTAGGTTTTGTGGGTTAACTCATTTCGTTGTCTCAACACCATGAAACGGGTACCATTGCCACCCATTTGGTAGAAGCAGGAGCACAGAGAGTTTAAGTGACTTATGTAGACTTACACAGTGAGTAACTGGTAGAATCAGAATATTTGCAGCCAGGCCCTATAGCTCCAGGACTTCAGCCTCAACCATTGCTCTTTGATCTTCATGCTGATCATCAGAGCAATAAAATTGCTCCGTTATTGCCTCCACAGGCAATGGCTGTGCTTGTATTATTGTCAGGTCTTTTTATGCAATGCTCTAGCTAATCTCAGAACAATATGAGCAGAGAGTATTCAAATCTCCCATTCAGAGGTGAGGAATCTGAGGTTCACAGCAGTTAAGCATCCGAATGCTAGAATTGGGGCTCAATTCCAAACTTTTTTTGGACCTCCACTCTACTTTTAGGCACAATTGCCTCAACTTTCTCCTCTCTATCTGTGCCTGAAAAATACGTTAGGATGTTAGTCGTAACTGAAGTAATGTAACATTTAAATATAGCCATTGACTCATGTAGGAGGAACTCCTGATTTTACTTTGCTGGAAAAAAAACATGCTGCCTCAGAATATTTACATTTATAACTCGACTTGTCTAGGAACAATAGAATAACCTCTTGACATGGGCAATTAACAGAACCATAAAACATTCTCACAAATGGCATCCATAGAAACAAGGTGAAATGACGAGCTGTCATTTGAAGCCAACCCCATTTGAAACTCATTTCGATACATTTAACCAAAGGGAGATAAGGCAGAGATGTGGCTGTGGGTTGCAGGCTCATTTAACTAACAGCAGTGTTTCTAAATTAAACCTATTTAGAAATGCTGAGTGAGTGTGTGAGTGTGTGTGTGCGTGTGCGTGCACGCGCGTGCAAGCATATATGTGTTTGAGTGACTCTCTAGTTATAGGAGCAAATTCTATTAATTATCTGCAAGTAGGTTCTTCAGCTCTTTTAAGGAAGGTAGCCTGTCCTTCTCAGTCCTGTGAACATTATCTTTTAGTGATTTCTGTGCTGCAAAGAATGCTTTTAAGTTATGACTTTGGTTATCTCTCTCCAAGTCTCTGGACCTTGGTTTCTTATAGAGTGGATTCTTGCAAACTTGGGAGGGAGGCAGACAAGTAAACACATCAAGTATATAGTCTACTTTTAGCTGTGTGTCTAAAACACCCATCTGAATATCTAAAATGAACCAAGTAATACAAGTGTTTGTGAGGATGTGGAGCAAAGGAAACTCTCAGATACTGAAGACTGGCATGTACATTGTTCAGTTGCTTTGCAAAGTTGTTGAGCAATGTCTACTAAATGTAAAAAGACACACACATGATGACCCACTACCTACCTCCATGACTGGACATAGACCGTAGAAATGTGCACATGCATTCAACTGAAAACTTGCACAAAAATAGTCATAGCAGCATATTGTCCTGAAATGGAAACAAGATGACTCTTAGCTGTGGTCGATTGGAAGAATGTATTATTCAATTAATGGAATACTGTACAACAATGAGAAAAATTAACTCCAACAACATGGATTAATCTTACAAAAATAATATTGAGTCAAAGAAGCTTAATACTCTGGGAGTCTACATATAAAAAGTTCCAAAATAAGCAAAACAGGCATGCCTTGGTGGCCGGTGGGTTAGTCCACTGTGGCACAGTCCACATATATCCTGAGGTCCCTGGTTCAGGACCTGGGGCCAGGGAAGGCAACAAGACCAACAAGTGAGTGCAGTAAGTGGAGTGCTTCTTCCTTCTTTCTCTACCTGCCTAGCGCCCACCTTTATTCCTGCCTGCCTTTTCCCTTTAAAAAAAAAAAAAAAGCAAAACAAATCTCTATTAGAAGAACAATAGAAACCATCAAGGACCTTGGTGCTTAGGGTGGAGATTGTCTCTGGAAGGGGAATGGGGGAGCTTCTGAAGTTCTTACAGTGTTTTACCTCTTGACCTGGGCGGTGGTTACATAGGTGTGTTCTCTTTGTGAGAAGTCATTGAGATGTACCTTAATGCTTTGAAATTAGTTGGTTTACAGTGTACTTTGATATATAAAAGAAAAGAAGCATTCACCAAATACCAAAGAGGGCCATTTAATCCGGAACTGAGATAAACGTGGAAGACTTCCTATAGGAGGTGATTCTTAAATCATACACTTTTCTTATCCCTTACCCTTCAGTATAAATATTTTGGAATCAGTTTCAGTATGAGTTTTTCCATTGCTATAGCCTTCAATTTTTGTTGTGCATGTGAATATCACAGTTTCAAAATTAGGAATGTTAGGTCTAGCATATATCTATAGTCATCACTCATCATTGCAAAATTTTCCTTAGCTGGTTTCATCTGTTTCTTGATCTACATAAACTTTAGAATTATCTTGTCAAAGTGCATAAGACAATACCCCCCACATTAGAATTTTTATTGGGCACTATATACATCATAAAAATGAAATTAATTGGGTAAGAAATGGATACCTTGAAAATATTTCGTTTTATCAACCAGAGAGAGGGTTGACATCTCCAGTGTTCATCCCATTTAAATGACCTTTTTTCTCTACAGAATGTCTTTGATAAGTGCTGTTTTCTCTCTTAGGCCTATCTCAAACTGACCAGTTACCTCTGACCGTCACAAAGGCACAATATTATGGTAAGAAATAAATGATTAAACTTTTTTTTTTTTTTTTTAATAATCCAGAGAGATGTAAAATCAAGACAGGGGAACATCCTGAGTTGAGGAGAAGCATCTGCTTGAGAGAAGAATGACTGAGCTCAGGAGACTTCTGTGCACTGTCCTTCTGTACGTGTCCAGGGTATCATGTACAAGAAAGAGAAGAGAACTCAGAATGGGAGAAGAGGGGACTGCCTCACTGAGCCTCCATAGTCTGCCTGCTTGTGTTTCTTTTCTGAATTTATTCAGTGATTTTTGCTGTAAGAGAGAGGAAGAGAGGAAATGGTACAGGAAGATGGAGTTCCATCATGTCTCAGTAGCAATGCCTGGTCATCAGGATGCTTCTCAAGGAGCTCAGTCTGTGAGAAGAGATGGATTTTCAGTGGGCAAACCTGCTCTGAGAACACACAGCACCACACATTTTTGCAGCACAAGTAAAGGACTCTTAAATCTAGTGGGTGGTTCCAGTTTCGAAAACAATAACCCTTGCTGTGTGAGGAGCACTGCACAATGGGCAAAGCTGTTTCTTACCCATGGTCTCATTTCCCAATCTTCTGCCCCGGTCTTCTAATTCTGAGCCAACAACCCCTTGAGGTAGGTGAGAGAGCAGGGTTTATTGCATCATTCTGCAAGCAGGGCAGTGAATTCATAGAGATTGAACAACTTCTGCTCAACAAGATTCTGTTCTAGGCAGGCATATAGCAAGGTTCAAATTCAAATGACAGAGCAGAGGTCAGAACCCAGGTCTGCCTGAGCCCAAATCCCGGCCCCTGTCCTCTATATTGTGTGGCACCTATTTTCAGTTCGAGACTCCAGATACTGTTCTGCCTGGAGAAAAACATGACTTGAAAATGATCATTCTTGTTTGTGTGACTCAAATGCAGCCTTAAAAACCATTTGATATATAGTCATTTTAGTTCAGAGTCTGAAATTAAAACTGTAAAGTAATTTCCTCTCCCAGTTTTAGGGGCAGCTGCTTGCTGTGACTGATATTAGTGGGCTTTCAATATTATCATTCCAGTAGGAAATCTTGCAAATCAAGCAGTGACTCATTGCAAATGAGCAAGAATCTAAATAACACTGTGATGTGTCATGGTCCTTGGAGGGCCCAGGAAGTTTAGCCCTCCAAAAGTGGGTTGTTTTCCCCAGTGACTGAGCTCATCTTCCCTGGGGTGGTGCAGCTCGTGTCAGGTACCGGGGAGTCTGTACTGTGTCTGGTTCCGGGTCATATCTTCTCCTCAAGAGCAGAGATCATGCACGAAACCACGGCCTCTACATCAGAAATGACCCATCTCCCACAGCCTCCTGCTGGCTCAATCCATATGCATCCCGAGGACCCAGGTTCATGATCCAGGCCCGGGGAGACCTACCAAGATGAACCACTAACTAAAAAATAAATAAGGCTTCCTCCTCCTCTCTCCTGCCTCTCGGCCTGCTTGCCTTCATTCCTGCTTGCACCTTTGAAAAAGAAATTTTATTTAAAAAGAAGGCCCACCCCCTGTTTTTATAAATATAATTTTATTGAAACACAGCGATACTCATTGGGTTTACTGTGGTTTCTGGATTCTTTTGGCAGAGCTGATAGTTGCCAGAGAGACAATATGGCCAGTAAAAGCTGACAATATTGATTATGTGATCCTTTCCAGCAAAAGAATGCCAGCTCAAGACTCTGGCAAATACAGCCCCCCAGATTCCCCTTTAAAAAGGATCTGCCAGGCATGCCCTGGTGGCCTCAAGGGTTGGCCCGCCCAGCGGGCTCAGTTCACAGACATCCCAAGGTCTCTGGTTCAAGACCTGGGGCTGGTATGAACAATCAAGATGAATATCTAAATAAAATAAATAAAACACTTCGTTCTCTGCCTGCCTGCCTGCTCACCTTTCCTGCCTGCACCTTCCTTTAAAAAAGATCAGCTGGCTGTCTGCCAGCATTTGAGAAGAATTGGGCACAAGGAAATGTCACAAAAGGCTGTGACACAGAGCTCATCGGGCCAGTTACAACTGCAGCACAGACTTGGGTTTTGACTTCTCCAGTTTGTTTTGTTCCTGGTAAGAGATTCTTTCTTGGCAAGACTCTCGAAGGAGCTGTCAGGGCTTTAAGCTGCTCAATATGATTCCTCTCAGTATGTTTGGGAGTCATCTACCATGCACTCTGGAAAGGGTTATTAGTAGTTTACCTTAATTAGCAGAGTCATCTGCCAAAAAAGAAAATGAATATTTGCTGGTTTCAGTTTTTATGCATCTGGAAGTTTCCGGAGTCATTAAAAATGTTCCCCCCTTTCTTTCCTTACACAGTGGAAATGAGTGACAGAATGAGATTGGAATTTTGTAATTGATTTATAAAGCTGGTCTCAGGATGCGCCCCACACCCTTTCCAGTGGGAAGGCAGCCTCCAGAGGTGGACAGCCCTGTTTCAAAGCTGCCATCTGGGGTTCTGGACACAGGCAGCAGCCATATCATGTTTACTTCTTCTGCTTTGCAGAAATGTGCTCATCATCCAAAAAGCCTCTGGCTGAATGTATCTAAACATTTACTGCAATGAAGAAAGAACTGATAACTGAATACAGGAGTGAGAATCATGGTCTCAAGGCCCAGACAGGGCCTTCTGAATTTAAATTCGAGCTCTGGTATGAATGCCCCCTCATCCAGACTCCAGCAGGAGGATTATCTCTTTACTTGAAGGGTAATTTAGCTGTCAGCGTTTCCTTCTCACACTTCACTGTCCCTTTTCTATTCGACTTTTTAATTTCTTACTATGAGTAAATCACCAGATTTAGTTTTTGTTTTTTGTTTTTTTACACAATTCAGCTTTGTAGAGTTTAACTGTTTTGCTTTGCTTGTATCTCATGGATACTTAGTTGCTTTGATTGCTGTTTTTCCCAAGCTCAATGAACCCACTTAAGACAAATGTGGAAGCTCAAATGAGAAATCAGAACCCAAAACAAGGTACCCCCTCTGCAACCTGTCCTGTGCAACCCATTACAAAACACGTCATGATTGGAGGAGTGGAAGAGGCAATAGAAAAAGCATATGACTGATGAAATTCAAGTATCAGATGATCCGAGCACAGCGTGATAAGCCCGGAACCTGATCTTCAAAAGCGTTAAAGGAAGAAACCTAAAAAAACCCCTCAAAACCATAAACCCCAAACCCATGGGTGAGCGATGTCGCTAAATGAGCTGACAGCAGAAGTAATTTAAAAAGGAAAACTTGAGCCAATGTTCAAATCTGGGGGAAGAGGCAGAGAAGCGGCCAGAAAACCAAATTCTGCAAACATTACAACTTAAAAAATACCCAATGAGTTTGAGTGCATAATAAATAAAAACAGACAGTGGAACAAATCGCTGAGCATCCTGTCTAGGTGTGACAGGGTGGGGTGCAGAGACCACTTTCCTTAGACTTACAGACCCAGGACAAGAGAGCCTGCAAGGGACTGCGGGGGAAGAGCAGCTGATATGGGGAGGAAATTCAGAAAGAAATAGTTGGAATTTGTAGAGCCACTTGAGTATACGGGGGCCTAGAAGAACGCCCTCAGACTGCATCTAATTTATGATGGAACACTGTTGGAACCTGCCCTGTTGAAAGTGCTGTGGTGTCGGGGTTCAGGCACCGCATCCTGACTCTGGGAAGTGGTAGTTCGTGATCTCATGTGTCTGTGTTACCTTCAGGGCTATAAACTGTTGTTTCACCTCTGTGTTCCCTGTTCTTCCAGTGCTGGCTCAACATATATTTGATGTTCAAACACTGTGTTGAATGAACAACCAAATGCTTTAGGAGGAAATGACAGGAAGAAGGACAGTGGTTATGGACACCAGGCAGAGGTGGGTTTGAATTCTGGTTCCCCCATTTACCAGCTGTGTGAACTCAAGCATGTTAATTAAACTTCTTGACCTTCTGTTTTCCTACCTGCATATATGCTGATGTCAATCTCAGAATACTGTGAAGAGTAATTGTCTTCGGTGTGCCTGAAATAGTGCTTGGGCATGGAAAACCTTCATAAATGGTAGACTTCTCACATCATAAAAGGTTGCAACTTCCCAGTGTGTTTGCAATTTAACAGAGCAACTTAAAGGGAATTAGTTCTGCTGGTGGAGTTACAAGAAATGACAGAAGCGGAAGGGGAAATGGGCAGGAAGAAAGTTGGGAAAGGAGTGCTGGTGCGGCCAGGTCATTCTCTTGGGACCAAGACAGTGAATCCTAGCGTGAATCTGGAGATCTGTCATGCAGCGCTGGGGTGGGTGTGAGTTTAAACAAACCATGTAAGCAAGCAGGATGGTTTGACTAGTCTCTTAAGTTAACTGAGCCTTGGTTTCTTCACCTAAAAGTGAGTGACTACTAACTGGTATCTAACATCTCGTGGATCTGAAACACACTTCACTTGATTTTAAAGGGCATGTAATGAATCCAACATATCAGTCACAGGACTAGAATTGGAAATTTGTCTTCTAAGCCCCTGAACTGGCACTGGTGACGAAGGACATTAAGTTCCTCATGAATTCTTCATGTGATTAGCTTAAAAGTGTTTAGGGAAGATGAGGAAGGAGCCAAGGGTCCTTTTCTCTTGTTCAGCTTAGATGTGCATTGCTATCAGATTGATGGGAAATATTGCCTCTGCCCTCATTGTCCTCGGGCTCAGAAATTCACTACAATTCACTCTTTGAGAGAGACGATATCCTATGCTTTGTATACTGTCACATATGGGAAGTGATATAGTCATTAAAAAATAATCATATTGAATTTTTGATGGTGCTCTGCTTGTTTGCAATTTTATTATTCATAGGTGCTAGCTTTACAATTACAGAACACGTTGCTGGTATTTTGCAGTGGATTCTGACATCAAATTTGGCTTGCCAATAGATGGGATGAACATGTCAAGGAAAATAGAGGACAATAACAATGGATAAAATCCCATTTGGTTTCTACAGCTAATAATCTTGTTCAGCGCACATAATATTTGAACACCCAAATACGATTTCCACATGAAAAGCACGTTCCAGTCAATTCAGAAATTAAGTAAATAGAGCAGAGGCATACAGTTTTATAAATCTACCAATGTCATACTTTTAATGATTTTAGCAGCTCAAGGAAAAGAAGGATTGTTGTAAAACTTCACATCCAAATGTGTTATTGCCTCTAACAATGATTATTTGTCATTTATATGACACCAAAGGTGTAAACCCTATATTAGAGGAGTCAAAGGTTTTGCATAAAACAAAACAAAACCTCTTTCTCCAAGGCTTACGCTCCAAGAAAGTGTGCAAGTGACTCACGACAATGTGTCAAAAAAAACCAAGGAGAGGTGTGGGGCTAATATGTCTGAGTTGGTCTTGGAAAGGAGATATTTTCCATGAAGGGAAACCAGGAACGTATAAGGGCACACTACTGAAGCTTTTCTAAGATGAAAAATCTGGAAACTTCTTTGGCCATCAATCACTCATGATATGAAATGGTCTCTGACGTCTATGCATTCATGTACAATTTCTTCCAGCATCTTAGAAAGAGTTTTGAAATAATAATGGAAAGCCATGTATTTTCACCTCTGATTTATCTGTGGAAGAATTAGACTTTCAACAATATGTGTTAGTCAGTTAGTTAAGATTTTGAGATAAATCTTATGTTTAACAGGATAGATTTAAAAATGTTAGTCATTTAATATGCAATGAAACTTATTTGGGAAGGCAAACAGAAATGGAACTTGTTCAAGAAGAGTTCATACTGCCTACATTCTCTCTCCTCCGGGTACCAGACATTTTAAAGCAATTGTCAGTTGGGTCTGATCTCTATTAAAATAGCAATAGAAGCAGCATCTCTGATTTCTGCCACTCCTCTCTTATTTGGAGTGGTTCTTTTTATAGGGGACTCTGAAAGATCAACAGTGATCACTTGAGAATGGCTGAATTTACATGCAGAAAAGAATGATCTAGTCCATGGAACAGACATTAAATTGCAAACAAATTCCAGAATACTGGTATTTCCTACTAATCCTTCTACATGAAGGTATTAAGAAAATACCCAAGGGCAGTGTCCTGGTCCTGTTTGGATGCTTTTCTGCTGTTGGCATTTTGGGGCCCTCCTGTCAGTTTTGGTGTCCCACTCTGACCTGTGTTACACATAGTCAAGCTGATACATAAAGTTCGGATATGTCAGCCTTTTGGTCTATATGTTTTTTATTTTTTTATTCAGATATAACTGACATATAGCATTATATTAGTTTCATGTGCATAATATAATGATCAAAGTCTGTACATTTTGAATAACTAGACTTAAAAGCCTGGGATCTTTAAACCTTTCTATAATACTAGCGATAGTTCTATTACTGTTAGGTACTACTACATTAATATATACAATGTTGGAACGCTAGTGAACTAATTTCAGTTTTGCAGATATTCTTACCTTCGATGCCTGCCTGAAGGGGAAGAGAACAATCGCCATATTGAGAATTAGTGCATATTTGCCTGTCCATGGTGCTGAAGACATTGACTCTAGGTATATTTGTTAGTTGTTCCAGAAAAGTAGCATGATAGCAGAAAATGCCTTGATCAGAGGATTAGGAATTTGCATAGCAAGGAAAACCATCAGCAAAACGAATAGGCAGCTTACAGAATGGGAGAAAATATTTACAAATCATGTATCTGATACAGGGTCAATACCCAAAATATATAAAGAATTCACACAACTCAATAGCAAAGAACAGTCTGATTAAATATGGGCAGAGGTGGCTTAGTAGCCAATATGCAGGCTATTTCAAGCCCAAAAATCTCAAAGTTTGAGACTTGGGGTCAGGGAAAGAAAATAAAAAAGTACTAAATCAAAATGGTAGAAATAAAGTAGGGCACTAAAAAAAATGGGCAGAGATTTGAAAAGACATTTTTTTTCCAGGGCATCACTAATCATCAGGGAAATGCAAATCAAAACCACAGCGAGATGTTATTTCATACCTGTGAGAATGGTTGGCATCAGAAAGATAAGAAATAGCAAGGGTAGACAAGGATGTGGATAAAAGAATCCTGTGTCTTGTTGGGAGGATGTAAATTGGTGGATCCACTATGAAAACAATACAGAGTTTCTTTAGAAAGTTAATAGTAAGGCTGAGCATATGATTCAGCAATTCCATTTTTGGGTATTTCTATGGAGAAAATGAAAACACAAGCTTGAAAGATATCTGTACCTTCATGCAGCATTATTCACAATAACTAGACATGGGAACAACCTAAGTGTCCACCAGATGAATGGAAAAATAAGTTGTTTTATATATACATATATATTTCTCTCTATATATACTGGAATATTGTTCAGTCATAAAAGAGAAAGGAATCTTTTCATTTGCAACAACATGGACAGACCTTGAGGGCTAAGGGAAATAAGTCAGACGGAGAAAGAAATATGGTACCATCTTTCCTCTATGTGGAATCTAAGCAAAACAAAACTGAGTTCAAAGAACAGATTGGTAGTTGCCAAAAGCAGGGAGGTGGGGATACATGAAATGAAAGTGCTAAAAGGTACAAAATTCCAGTTACAAAATAATTGTCTTGGGGGTAAAATATACAGCATGATGATCAGAGTTAATAATACTGTATCACAGAGCTGAAAGTTGCTAAGAGAGTAGATCTTGAAAATTCTCACCCTAAGAAAATTGTAACTAGGCGTGGTGATAGATGTTAACTAGATTTATCCTGGTGAACATTTTGCAATATATACAAATGTTGAATCATGCTTGCTGCCTACCTACAACTGACGCAATGTTTTATTCCTTGATAGGAAAAAAAACATTAAAAGTCTAGATTCGTTACTGCAATAGAACTAATACTTCTTCAGTTTTCTCCTCTTTAAAATGGGAAGACTGACATTTTATGAGCTGTCAAAGGTTAAATTGAGATAATGTGTGTTAAAGTGTTATGTTCAGAACTTAGCATCTGGTAGACATGCAGTAACTGGTTTCATTTGATGACGGTTTACGTTTCTTCTGCATATAGACACTGAAAAGTAAAGAAATGTTCTGGGATGTGATGTTTTGTCCTCCCACCCCGCCCCCATATGGACACATTCATTTAAAATAGAAGCACAGGGTTCACCCTGGTGGCTGCAGCCACTGAGATGCTAATGTGAGAACCCCACACACCCCAAGGATCTGTGTTCAAGACCCAGGACTGGGGTGAAAACCAAATGAACAACCAACTAAACAAAGGTGTTTTCTTCTTTCTCTTCCTTCCTTTCTGCCTTAAAAACTTCTCTCTCCTCTCCCTTCCTTCCTCTATTAAAAGAAGATGCATATAGGGAGAAAGGTTGTGATAAGATGACAAATAAAGGAAAACATTATATGTCAATTGTATCTCAATAAAATTGGAGAAAAGTATTTGCAAGTGTGAAAAAATGGTGGTGTATATTGCTAAATAAAAGTAGGATTGCAATACAAGCTTGTAGCTAAATAAATATTCTCACAGTGGTCTGAGTAATTCCACAGAGCAGTCTGAGGAGCCTTTGCATAGGGCAAGAATATTAGAAATTGCTTTTCCATACCCCCAGCTACCAGGGGAAGGTTTCAGGCTCACTTTGAAATGTACAAATCCAAACATCGCATCTCAGACTTTTAATTGTTATGAAATGTGATTTCTCAACAACTGGTATTTGAACTTGGAAGTACTGACTACATTTTTCTTCTTTTTTAAAATCCCTTTTGCTTTTTGAATGTTTTAATGGTTGAATTAATCAATAGGAAAAAATGAGAGAGAGAAAGAGAGAGAAAGAGAGAGAGAGAGAGAGAGAGAGAGAGAGAGAGAGAGAGAGAGAGAGAGAATAGTGCCCATTCAGTTACATTAAAGATTATTATTAATCTAAAACATCATGTGCTCCTGATGCAAAAAGAATTTTTGCAGTACTCTTTTTTTCTTTTTTTAATGAAAATTTTAAGAGGATCTGGCATGGAGATAAAGGCGTAGGTTGAAACTCAAGTGTCATTTGTTGAAGCTTCCATAGCCACATCAGCAAAATGAAGATGACGCATGAGTTGCTTTGCTTCAAAAGCACAATGGTTGAGAATACATCCATGTTTACGTGAATAAATTCTACATACATTTACACCTCTTGAATTCTGCTCACATAATATCTGGGAGAGAGATTTTAAACTTTGTGTCTAAAATCAAAACAGCCGCTAGAACATGAAGGAAAAAACCCTGGCATTTATTTTTCAGTGATCTTGACACACAGGATTATGAGTCGACATGAAAATATCGACCCAACTTCAGACAACGACTGTCAGCAGCTGAGAAATAACCTGGCAGAAGAAGTTCCATCAGTGGCTTGGGAGAGTGGCACATTTGATTCTCAGTTGGATTTGGGAATAATGAAACTGACATGTATACCTTCAGCTTCCCTACGAAACAGTGGCAATGAATATCTGCATATGCCTTATCTGCACCCCACTTCCAGGTCCATTCATACTGCTGCTGAGCTCCCTTAGTGAGGACACCAAGCCCAGGATGGTAGTGAGTGAGCTGCTGGTGGTCTGGGCAGGACCAAGAATTCCAGAGTCTGAGAATTTGAGTGGGTTCGAATCTTGGCTCTGATATCTGCTAGTTTTGGCAAAACAAAACGCCTGTTCTTTCTGTGCCTCATTTTCCCAATTTCTGAAATAGGTTAAAAAACAAATAATCCTACCTCATAGGGTTGTTGTGAGGGCTAAATAAATCAGAACTCGTAAGTGCTTAGACAGCGCCTATCATATATATGTACTATGTAAGGATGAGCTTTGTTACTGTTACTGAAAATAATGGGTCCGTTCCTTTGGTGAGCACTGGCCAAAAGACACAAACCAAAGAATTCCAGGAAGGTTTAGTGTTTGTAACAAGTAAGGAGACAGCAAGATAGAACATTATTATCTTCCCAATTGCTCTGCTGTAGGAGCTTGATTGGTGCTCCATTGAGAAAGTGAGGGTCATTAGTCAGGGACGATTCCAAGTCTACTGCACAGGCATCAGCCTTCTTCATGCATGGTCACACTTGCACATGTTCAAAAAACTGATGCAAGGTCATCTGTAGGTCAGTCCTGTTCTCAGGCTGTAGGGTGAGTCAGAACCACTTAGCCTGGACAAAGATTTTCTTTACCTCTCCCCCCAAGACATTTATTCTATTGTCTGGAACTGCATTATCCTGGTACTAGGCTTTGAATGGCCAAGGTCTTGAGGAACTCCATCAGGATTAGAGGGTGATGTCATGGAGTGTTTGCCGTTATACTCTTAGACTCTCCTATTACTGGCCTAGTCACATGACCATTGTGGGACTGTGATCCAACTTTTGTGTGCAAAAGCTCAGACTGGAGAGGAACCAGTCAGAACACTTTTGGCTGCAATGAATAGAACACTAACCCTAACTGGCTCAAACTGAGAAGTGGAGCAGGCATTCGGGGTAAAACTTGATGTAGTTTATCACTCGTATCCTCCGGGAATCAGAATTCCCCCTCTTCCCTCCTTTTGTCTTTGCTGTCAACTTCATTTGAGGATTGGCTTGCCTCCAGATGTCAAGGTGGTTGTTAGGGGACACTATGACCCTATGATTCCTTATTCACACTTAATGGGATTTTGTCTTTATTTTAGTAGTCTTAGGAAGAGTGCTGAGTGTCAAAGAGAAATTGTAAGAGGGGAGAGAGGTGGAGCTCAGCTTCACTGAGACACAAGGAAGGAGAATTATTAAGTGCTGGGCGAGCTGTTGGAAAGTACTGGAGAACATTAGTAGTGAGATTGGTCAACCAGGTCAGGTTATGTGTGCTCGCTCACTGGCCCTTACTAAAGTTGGACTCCTACCTTCCCACCGAGATCAGGAGATTGGGGACTCTTTCTCTCCTGATGACATTTCAAGGGGATGGCTTCCAGGTTCTTCAGAAGGACATTCTACATCTATAGGAAAATACATCTTAGCAACTGTAAATCTTCTAAAGACAATGCTCCAAGACAAAGAAGGTCACAACCAGAATTAGGAAGTCTGTGTAAAATTTAGTTAAAATGAGGGGAAAGATAAGGCTGTGTTGATTGAGTCACTGTATCTAATTGGTTTAGTTTAGGTCACAGGTCCACCTCTGAATCAGTCACTTCCCATAGGACTCAGCATAAGTCATGTTCCCTGTTCCTCAAGTTGAGGGGGAAACCATATTCACTGGAACCACAAGGATGTTTTCAAGGTAGAGTAGCTTTGGGAAGCAGGCAGAGAACATACAAAAAACAAAACAAAAAACAACAGGCCCCAAATGAAGTCATTTATGCCGAGCTCTTCAGACTTAGTATCTAACCCAATTGCAGTTTCAGTCTCCCCCAAGTAGAATTTTAAACCATTTACAAGTTTCCAAGTTAGTACAATGAGATGGCTTGCATGATAATACCCACTGCCTTCCCTGGAAAGAAGTTGGTTTTGCCTGAAAGAATCTTTCTTTTCTTTTACCGTAAACTTTCCCCATCTTCTTTCTGACTGTAAAAACTTTTCATATTGTACACCCCTGTGCAGTTTTTCTACTTGCTAGGTGGGATGCTTTTCTACTCATGAATTGTTTAATAAAGCCACCAGATTTCTATATGTATTTGGATAAACTTTGTTTATTTTTTCTTTTTTAAAGTTTTATTTATTTGGTTGTTCATCTTGGCATAATCACTGTTTCCCATGTCTGGGTCTTGAACTCCAGACCTTGGGATGACCATAGACTGTGCCGTGGTGGACTAAACTGCTAGGCACCAGGGGGCACCTAAGCTTTGTTTCTTAACAGGAAGGATTGAGGCTGGGGAAGTGATAACAGTGTATGAAGGGAGGATCTTTGTTCGAAGATTTGGGCTTTGTTTTGAAAGCGAGGGAAGACTCTGGTGATGACACAGGACTGTTTCTGAGAGATGGGTTTTCCTCCCCCAGCCTCACATGGACCAAGGCATCTCTCCAGGTGAGCCTCCTTTGGAGGAGCCTAGGGAACAGATTAAACTGCTAGGATCATGTCTATTTACTTACCTTCTACTAACTCTGGCATTTGTCTTTGAATATTCTTTTTAATTTCATGCATTTACTATTATTATATTATAAAAGAATACCTGACAAAGCGAGGAAACTGGGTGGAAAGGTCTGGAAGCAGAGCTCTTATCAAACTCTGGGGAGGTCGAGAAGTAGGAGGTGAGTAGTAAGAACCAGGTTGGAGTCCCAGTTCCTCTCCACAGAGGGTGATCCTGGACAAGTCCCCAACTCTTCCTAAGCCTCATTCTCTTATTTGTAAAATGGGAAAAATAGTCTCATTATAGTGATTAGAGAAGATAATGTATAAATATCTTGTTGTGCAGAGTAAATGGTTGACAAATGTTAACTATTATTATCAATATTATTGTTACTGCTATTCTACTCATGGCCAATAGAGTAGGGACTTGGGATCCAAGGCAGGAAGCTGCCCTGTCCCTTCTGCGATTGCAAGAGAAGCAGGAATACTGGGTTAGGACTCAGATGATTTTAGTTTCCATATTTTTCTCTATTGAATTAGAGTGTGTTGCTTTTCTTTAAAAATTGAGCAAAACTCTTTTCTCTCACCTCCACCCCCAATTCTGGTTTGAGTAATTCCCCTTGAAGAGGAATTATTTAGGCGTCTATCCTAAGAAAAGAATCACAGACTTGAATGGAGGTTTAGCAACAAGGATATTCCTTGTAGTATTTTTTGGCGGGATGGGAGTGTCAAAGGGAGGGTTTGTCAAAAAAAAGTTGAAAATCATTTAAAAATTCAACATTCCAAGACTGATTAAATAAAACATTGCTATAAGACGTATCACTCAGTATATATTTGTGACAAATAGGACAATCATCTCTCTGTGTCTTTAATTGAGGTTTACAACAGAGGGCATTTATTTTCTAAATAACACCACATACAAATACAGGACGGACTCCAGCTATGGTATTTCAGGGTCTTGTTCAGTTTCTCTTGAGTCTTCTTATTTGGTTGGGCCTTGTTCTGTTGGCTTCGGTCTCAGTCTAGCAGCAAGATGGCACCACCATTTCCAGCATTCCGTCTGGACAGACCTACGTCCTGGGAAAGAGAAGCCACCTTCTCTTTCTTAGATGTGCTGAGCTGATCCTTCCTCTCTCATGTATCATCTACCACGTAAACGAAAGCGGATACTGTGCACTAAATAGCCAATTCCCCCCTTGAAGAAATATTTGCCAATGCTTGTTTGTTTTCTTTTCCAGATGAACTTTAGAATTAGTTTGTCAATTTTCACAAAGCTTCTTATAATGTTTTGACTCTATCTTTTTGAATTTATAGATTCTTCTGAGGGTGAGTGACCTTAAGTGTTATTTTAATTTGGAAAATAACAAAGTGGAAGCATTGTTTATGTTATTGAAACAAAGGAAAGAATGTCCTGTCTCTCAACAGAAAATGGATGAAAAAAAATAGGATAGTCATACACTAGAAAATCACAGCAGTTAAAATGATCTGGCAGCATAGGATAGTGCTTTAAAGGTCTGATACCATTGATGTGAATTACAAAAAGCACGCAGTACAAAAATCTCTGTGGTTCTCAAACACATGCATATGTATGTAAAATCCATAAAAAAAGGCATTGGAAGGATGTATCACATACGTGATAATGCTCGCCTCTAGGGAGTGTTGAAGGAGAATGGGAAAAAGGAGACTTCTACCCTATCCATAATGTTTTATTTCTTTCATTTAAAAAATATTTGAAGCATGGGAGCCTCGAGGGGCAGAGAACTGGATGCCTGGGCAATAGTGGAAGGGGGCAGATTTGCACTCTCTATCCTTCTATACCTGCTATATTCTGAACATGTGAATGTCTCATCAACTCAGCATAAATAAAATCATAAAAGGACTAAAGACATAACACGATGCTAATTTATTTATTTATTGATTTATTCTCGGGACTTCTACCTTTTCTATTTTTCAAAGGGAAATCATTGTAACATGCATCTAGGAGGCGGTGCTGGTAGTGGGGACAGGTGGCAGCAGGAAGGAGGTGGAGATGCTGTGTGGAGGGTTTGTGGGGGTGGGTAGTGCTACATCTCTAGTGTTATGTCTGTTCTCACATATCCTCCTGGTGAGATTTGCACGTGGAATGAATTTAACTGCCCATGTCCCCCAATCCAGATTCTTGCGCAGGAATTTTAGAACTTGGAAGGGATGAACTTGTCTTGGAAGTGTGCCCAGCACTCTTCTGCATCTCTACAGTGGTGATATTTTGGGTTTCAGTCTCATTAGTTTGTCTCTATATACCGCCACCATTTCATTCCTCATAGAGTCCTCCATCATGGACATTATTATATGACGGGATGGAAATCACAACTTTCTTTCTGTTGTCTGTTGCCCTCTTAACATCTCTCCCCTTTTTCTTCCAAGAAAAGACCAGAAACTCCTGGTGGATTATCATAAGAATTACAGTCAGAAGCCTAGAAGAATGACAATGTCACTGGGGTCTAATTGGAGACAGGGGTGACAAGGGCTTGTTCCTTGAAGTCAAGGTGGCCGCAGAGGCAGCAGGTTGATAGAGATGGGTGGTATGGATGAGAGAAAGAGAGAGATCTTTGGGGAAGGGGAGAGAGGCACTCTTGGGAGTTTTAATGAGTTTCTTTGAAAACAGTTTAATACCTGAAGGAGACAAGGGGAAATTATAAGCTTCAGGGACTTAGCTTCTTTAAACATACTGCTACTCTGGAGCTGCACTGTGAGAATTTAAATGGCCGACGATTACAATGCACAGACTCTGCAAGGCAGGCTGTGGTCACATGGCTTTGGAGGGGCTCATGTTGTTAGAAATACAGTTCCAGAGTTGTGGAGCTCTGAGGGTCCATGTGTCAGGATTTCAGCTGCATGTCTGGTTAGATTCACAGTGTGACTTATTGCCTCACCCATCTGTGTTCATGGTTCAGAGAAGGCAGTCCTTGTGGGAACAGGAAGTGGGAAGGAGGAAGGAAATACTGATGTAGCAAGAAGTCATATCCTCTGAGGACAAAGAGAGCAGACATGTTAGTGGACAGCATGAGGAGAAACAATGAAAATAAAGGAAATGGGTGCCAAAAACCGAAGGTGTCCCCCTTCTCCTCCCTTCATATGTTGAAATTTAATCCTTGATGTGATGGTATTAGGTGGTGATTAGGTCATGAGGGTGGGGCCTCATGAATGAGGTTAGCTTCCTTATAAAAGAGACCTCAGAGAGTTCCCTCAGTGAGGGCACAAGGAGGTGGACGACTGACTGTACACTCAGAAGTCTGCTCTCATCAGACATGGAATCTACCAGTGTCTTATACTGAACTCTTCAGTGTCCAGACCTGTAAGAAATAAAGATTGCTTAAGTCATACAACCTCTAGCATTTTGTTATAGCTGCCCAAATTCATTGACAATATGTCTCTGCTCTTTATTTTTTGATTTTGCTCTTTTTTCCTGTACCAGGGAATGTTTTTTTGGAGCCACATTCTTGCCACATAATTCGGAAGGATGTTGTTGTTATATCTGAAAGCCACTTGAAACATTAATTGGTGTTATTCTATAAGCACTTACTAAGAATAACAAAACTATTTACGTGAAGAAGATACTGCGCCAGGAAAATTACTAAACAAGTTGTATTTTTTTCCTTCCATAAATTCAGAGTTACGAAGAGTCATTTTTTTTGCCAAAGAACTTGAGCGATGATATTCTGAATCTTAAAATTCATATTAATGACCTTAGTCATTGAGTTTCCAAGAGAAAGACTCTTTGAAGCATCTTCTATCTAGAACCTGGGTGATTCTCTGTTGAATTTACTTAAAAAATGTGGCCTCTACAGCTTGATTAAAATCATATAAAAATATCTAACAGGAAGGCTACTGGAACAAACTCTAAATGTTTTTCATCAGTTCTCTCTGGACCCTAACATTCTGGGTGAGTCTGTATTTTCATTTGTCTTCTTCCACATATTTTGCAATCTTTATTTAAAACTGGGAAAACAAAAATAGTTATTGTTAACCATCTCCCACTATACATTTTTTATATGTCATATGATCATAAGGATTTTAAAAACATATGAAGAAATGAGACTGCAAGCTGAAAACACCAAAATATCAACGATGATTCTTAATGAGTTATAATCTATCTTTATTTTACAATGATTCTATAAGAACAGGAACTCTTTTATAATAGAAAAAAATTATTTTAAGAACGGATTTATTAGACTCATCCAAAGAAATGCCAAAAGGGTCAGGTCAGCTTAGTATTCCCTCTCTCTCAGTGGCATTCTAGAATCCTTTTTGAAAGGGCATGTTTTCTCCTGATATCAGTCTCAGAAGGTTTAAGGACATACCTTAAACACCTTTAGTTTTTTTAATACCTGATTTGTGTGTATTATGTTCGTATTTTTAGAAATTCTTCCTGAATCGCATTGTGACTCAACTTGAAGGAAAAAAAGGATTTTTGTCTGTCTCTTATCAAAAGTCATGGAAAGTAGGACTAAACAAATGTCTATTTCCCTTTTTGGGGGGATTCAGGGATGGTGGACATATGCATATACCCTAGGGTAGAATTAAGGAAGTTTGCTTCAACGGGAAGAGAGAAAGAGCCTGTTTTCTTGAGGGTCTGGAGGCTGTTCACCATCAGTCACCATTGGGAAGAGTAAGTCTAGACTGTAACTGAGAAGGAAAACAAATTCGGTACCCAAAAGTCATATTAGTGCCAGCTCAAAGGAGAGGTAGGAACCAGGAGAGAAGGCATAAGTTAGACTACAGGGCTTAAGCCAGGTAGATCTCAGCCCAAATTCCAGTTCTGACACCTTTCTAGCTTTGGGCAGGGCATTTAATTTCTTTGACCCTGTTTTCTCATCTTTCAAATGACCCAGAAGTCAGCTGGTATCATCTTATTTTTTGACTCTAAATAAGACTGGCTTCTGGATCAAGTCAATGCCCTCTCTTATAATTTAAGACTAGGATTGACTGTGATTAATAGATACCTGAAAATATTAGTTCAAAAAAGAAAGTTTCTTTTTTTTTTTCTCTTAGTACAGTTCAGTGATGGAGGGCCCAAGGCAGGCATAGTGGCTTGAATCAATGGAGATGGAGACCGTGTCCAGTTTTTCCCTTCAGCTTCTCTAGGGTTTGGTGCCTGTCTTCATATTCCCAAAGAGTCCCAGTCATCATGCCATCACTAAGCAGCAGAAAGAGAAAGGAGGAATAAGAAAAGGGAGGGAAATGGCATATGCTATCTATCTTTTATGAAAATGGTCATTAAACAAGGCAATTCATTCTCTTAAGAAGGCTTTATTCATTCTTCCACATTCGAATTCTATTCACTTTGCAGAGTAATCACAGCATACAATACAGGACTTGGCACACTAGCACTTAGCAGAAGTCAAAATTTTTACTAATAATTAATATTAATTACACTATTATTAAATTGACATTAATACATGAATACTAAATTATACTTCAGCATTGTAATTGCAAAACAGGCTGGGGATAATCTCAACTGAGGTGGATGTGTTCTTATTGGACGCCAGCTGCATGATATGGGTGCAGGCAAGTGAGCCCATTAAAGATGCGACTCCCTGTTTGCAGTCTCATTTAATCTTTTAAAGAACTCTAAAATAGCACTCCCATATAAATTCTTTTATAGGCAACTAATAATAATTCTTAAGTAAATCATATTTGCCGAGAGGTAAATTTGGGCTGGACATGGAGCTGAGCAGCATGTGTGTGGTTGAATTGAATTTTCAGTCTTATGAGAGAAGCATGGTTCATCCCTTCATGTGCCTGTGTGGAACTGAAGGTTAGACAGAGGAAGTCATGTTTTCATGGTCACACAACTAGAAGTTCAGAGAAATCAAAACAAAGTCTTTATCCTGTAGCCATGTGCCCCTAAGAATTCTTGTCATTGTTCTCAGTAGAGGTGGTTCAGTGTGTAGTTCAAGGACACTACTCAGAGCAGTGTGCCTCAATGTGAGTGTGAGTCTCACCTTGGAAGGACCAGCCTCTTCTGGGCACTGGATGCACTCAGACTGCTGAGCAACTTCTGACCCCAGACACCATGTTCATAACAGCATTTACCCCTTGCCCATGTGTTCCATAGTTGCACTGGAAACCAGTGTCTTGAGAACTTGTGTATTGCTTCTATCTACTCTTGTCTACATTATTTACTTCCAGGTTGCCAACTAGTTCTAGCATATTCCCTGGTTTGAATACAATTTTCCTGTTATCCCTGAAGGGCAATTTGCAAAGGACATTTTGGGGGCGGAAACATTTTCAATGTATTTATTCGTAAAGACGATTCCTTTCCATTGCCTCTTTTTATTGAGGTCTGTTCTCCCTGCATCACCCCAAGCAAATCAGTGGTTCTTTAGCTGTTGTCTTTTCTTCACTAAATAGAAAATGAACAAGTAAACATGGAAAAAAATTCAGTCTAGCTTGTAATCAAATAAATGTGGTTTTGAAAATAGAGTCAACTTGCTTGCCTGCTATATCAGCAAAAAATGATTTATAAATGATAATATCTAGTACTGCCAACAATGTAATGAAATTGGTAATTCACTCCAGTGAAAATGGCATAGGCTTCTAGAAAACAGCATCTTATTATGTACAAAGTGCCATAAAGATATTCACAATTGTTGATCTAATAGTCCTGTGTCTAGGAATCTTTCATGAGAAACAAATATGAAAGGTAAAAGTCTCATAGAGTCACATTGTCAAACATATTCTTTTTGTATTATTTATTAAAAAAAAATCCCCCAACTATCCAAATGTAAGAGAATGACTGAATAAATGTGATATTTTAAATTCTGGAATATTATGCAGTCATTAAATATATATATATAGTTATATACTTATGAGTACATGAATTAAATGAGTACATTAAAGGAAGGAAACAAGTTTGGAGACATACTGTAATTACAACTGGATGCAAAGATTAGGATACTTTTTTTTTAAAGGAAGAAAAGCAGCAGGAAGAGAGAGGAGAAGATTTTATTTTCATTTTTATTCCGTAGTCTTCCCTCTCCCCTTTTGGCTGTATATGGGTTGTGTCGCAGGTGGGGGCTTAACCCCTGACCCAGAAGGGCACACCAGGATATAGTTTTAAAGAAACTAAAGAAAACATTGTTATTTATAAAGGCTGATCATTTCCATAAGCAGGTATTTCACTGGGTGCTAGATAAATAAAGACATTTTGTAAAATAGAGCTCATCATTTTTATGGATTATGATTTATCTCTGGGCATTAGTATTACTCCTTTGAATTGGAGGCAGTTAGTGAGTGACAATCTGCTCAGAAATAGGACTGTGGTCTGGAAGAAAACATAATCTAGTGACACTAAGCAGGTAACAGTGGCAGAACCTGGACTCCAATGAAGGTCTAGATTTTTACTGGATTCCAGAGTTTTTACTGAGTTGAAATATCACTTTGTGGAAGGAATGTGCTGTTTTTGATAGGACCAAAGCCCGGAAGTCAGGTAGCAGAGGTTAGAACTCCATGTGGATATTCTAGTTCTTCAGTGTAGTTCTCATGGAATAAGCATGTGGAATTGGCTTATTGCACAGAATCCTTTCGCTCAAAGTTTCATTCAGCACATCCATTCCCTCTTATTGCACTAACTGGTTACTCACTGAGGGTCTAACTCTTCCACTTCTGGATTTTATCTTCCAATTCTAATTTTTCTAATTCCTGAACTTTTCTCCCTCTATCTTCCTACTCAGTATTTTACTTAGGAGGAAACCTAGAGTTGCTCAAATGGCAATTTTGTTGATAAACATTCTGGAAGCTGTAATTCGCCTGATGAAGTAAAAATATATAGAAGACGTGGCCTGAGGTATTTTAAAAATTACTCAAACATATATCCCATAGACTGGGGGTGATAACCAAAATGAACAACTAAATAAGATAAATAAAATGCTTCTTTCTCCTTTCTTTTCCTGCCTGCCTGTCTCTGATAGCCTTCACTCCTGCCTGTACCCTTCCTTCAAAAAAAATTATTCAAATGGATACCAAACATTTATTTTCAATTCAAGTTTCATACAAATTTAGTAAAATGGAACCCATTGCTTTTTGGGAAAGAACTTTTGGAGACACCTGTGTAAAACATACGAATTTGAGGAAAAAAAAATAAGAACACATCACAAGACTGAATTATAGTTGTGAGTTTGAGTGTAAAATTTTTTCTTTTAATTTTCTAACCTTTTTGAACAATGTTTACATTATTTCTACTGAATAAAAATTAAAGTAATTCTGGCTGATACTTAAAAAAATCAAACAGCCCCTGATGCATGAAACAATCAAAGACTTTGCAAAGTAATGCAGATTTGCTCTTCCTGAGGGTATTCCAAAATCTGTGCTATAAAGTAAGAAAAGGCTCCCTAAAAGCTTTTCCCCAAACTATTTTGGAAGACGGGACTGTCAAAGGAGCAAAGGGACAGCTTCCAAAGAGGACAAAATCATGGAGCTGACCATGCTCTCTATGTGTTTCAAAGGCGATTACATTTTCTTATAGACTCACTATTTGCATGGAGTTACTATAATATGAGGAGAGGTCATTTTGTTGACCTTTTCTTTGACCAATTGCCCTGACTCTTTGCCAACATTTAGTCAATTTAAGAATTGAAGCGCAGTAAGTTAAAACAGAACGAATGTCTTACACTGAATCTTTTAGTCATTTTTTAACAAGGCAGCAGGAATAGATTTCCGAATATTGTTCCAAGTAAGTTTTAGAGAGAGATATTGATTTATTTTTCCTAGTCAAAAAGCTAGTCCAGCTTCTGCCAGGCTAAGAATATTTGCAGGACCTCGGTGTGCCAACACTGAAACTGGCTGCTATGAGGCCAATGTTGGTGAAGTGAAGACTGTGCCCATAACAAGGGAATTTGAACAAAAGAACTTCATTGGCTTTCCTCACCACCTGGTTTGACATTGATTTCCAATTTTTTAAAAAGGAGCCTAACGTTAGTCCCTATGGAGTCAAATATGGGAATGGAACAACTGCTGCCACAGTACAATGACAATTTTCGGGAAGGTTTATACAGGAAGAAGGGGACCTTTGCTCTTGAAGTATAACAGCTCATTTCAGGTCTTTTCTCTTCAGCAGGCTCTCCTCCAGACAAGAGGTGACTAATCTCTCAATTCTTTATAAGCTCCAGTGTTTACAACAAATTGAATGAATCTAAAAAAGGAAGTACATCTCTCTAAATGCTAAGGCAGATGTAACTTCAACACCTATCAGATATCTTATTCAAAGAGAAAGGGGTTTCAAGTCCTGGTCGTGGTGCCGCCTGACTCAGGGGCTTTGACAAGTATTTTTTGCTCCCACCCTGCTTTGTTTCCTTATCCGTAAATTGAGTTAGAAAGGCAAGCTCCAAGTTACAGAGGGTGGTTGACTTCCTCTAGGCAGGGTAGAAGTCACTGAGGCTCTGGAACTAGTCCTCCATTTTGTGAGCAGAGAAACTTTGAAAAGAAAACAAACACAAACCCAACTGGTAGCATGGTTGAAAGGCAACGTCTAATCTCAAGCCATCGCTTGATGGAAATCTGGGCTTCCTGGTTAGTTGTGTGGTCTTGGGTAAGTTGCCTAAATCCTCCATATTTCAAACTTTGCATCTATTACAAGTGTAGAAATACTGCCTGCCTTGCCAGTTATTCCATAATATAGACAAAATGGTCAACCCCTACCAGGTTTAGAGCAAATACTCACAGAACTTTGATGCACACTTGGCTGCTTATCTGGCACCTCTTCCTCTTTTCTAAAAGCAAATTTGTTCAGGTGTTTGCCCTTCTTCATACACCTGTGTGCCTTCCGAGATGTTGACTGACGTCTGCTTTGGGGTAGGTTCTCACGCCTTAATTCAGTAGTTCTAAATTCTTGGGTGATTAGAATGACCTGGAAGTCTTCTCAATAAAACATAGATTGTTGACCCTCACCCATCAGTGTTTCTGATTCAGTAGGTATGGGGTGAGGCCAACAATTTTTATTTCTAGCAAGATCTTAGGGGATGTTCAAGTTGCTGGTTCCTTCAACATTTACTAAATGACTGGTAATGTACTAACCTCTGGACACACATCACATTGTTTAAATTCAGAATAACTCATTGAGACATGTGTTCTTGTTATACCTATTTTGGAGAGGTTAAACTAACTTTCCCAATGGCAGGCAACTACTGGTAGAGTGGGATCTGAGCTCTGGGGTTTCTGGATCCTAATCCAAAAGTCAAGCCATGAATGCTTTATCATACTCTCCATGGTAGAAATATTCTTTTCCAGTGAATGCTGTTTAGACTATTCATAGCTGAGTATTTGGATACCTAGAAAGTTGAATTAATACCAAAGGTGGCTAACAGTATGGAAATGAGAAAAAGGAGGGGTATGCCCCCCGTAGTAATTTCTCAGGTACTCACGTGCCATTAACTTGTAGCTTAGGTGGCTAAGTTGCTGGTTTTGGAATCCATAGATGGGGGATCAAGACCCAGGACTGGAGAAAAAAGTACTCTATGACAAAAGATTAAAAAAAAGATCAACATTAAAGACATTACGCTAATAATAACAAATTTTTAAAAAGGGAGAGAAATGATTTTGTTGGAGTGGTTTATGCATTCATGAAAGTTCATAAAGTGAGGTCCAATAAATTAGTCCATTTCCAGAAAAAAGAGAGTTGATCTCCATGCCTCTCGTCCCTGCACAGAACTTTGGGGACCTCTGCCCCTCTCTCTAAGCCTTAACTCACTAAATTACCCTTCTGTTCTACTCAGTAAAGAAGTGAAAATCACATAAAGGGTTAATACTAGCATAAATAAAAAGGATATATATAAACATATAGTCATTAAATCAGACAAAAGTATATCTAAGATAAAAATGTGTAATTACAATGATACTATGTAACGACAAAACGAATACCTTTTCAGCAAGATATAATAATCTTGAATCTATATATACTTAAGAACATAACTTCAAAGTATATAAAACAGGCAAACCCTAGTAGCCTAGTGGCTAAATCCGCCATCTCCAGCTGGCACAATCCACATGCTTCCCAGGGATCTGGCTTTATGACCCAGGGCCAAAGGGAACAACCAAGATGAATAATTAATAAATAAAAGCTTCTTCCTCTCTCTTCTGCCTGCTTACCTGCTCACCTTTATTCCTGCCTATACCTTTTCTTCAAATCTATATGTATATATCTATATCTATATCTATGACAAAAACAGTAAACTCACAAAGAGAAATCAACAAATCTACAATGGTTGGGGCAAGATTTTAGCATCTGTTAAATAAAAAGCATTTAAACAGCACAATGAATAAACCTCACCAAATGGATTGCCAATTTTAGCCTGCACCAAAAATAAAAGTATGCATTTTTACATTCGAGAACATATGAATAACTTTGCAAAACTTAACTGGGGACTTTCCCCACAAAGCAAGATTTATTAAATGCAAGACATTCTGTCATGCACAGGCCACATTTAGTGAACAAAGCATTATAAAGTCAGAAACCAATCACTTAAAGATAGAACTCAGAGCCACGATCTTAGGAAAATTTTAGATATCTTGCACATAATTTATGAGACCACAAAAAAAAAATCACACAGGAAATTATTTCTATTCAAACCCGAATAAAACAACTGCATACAGAAATGGATGTCAGCAACTCAACACTCAGTATTCAGGAGCAATTGTAACCTTAAATGTACATAGTAGATAAGAAGGAAAATTAAGAGATTATAAATCGGCATCTATTTAAAAAAATTGGAAAGAGGAAAACAATAAGCACCAGTGAAGGAGCAGAAGAAAGGAAATGAAATCTTTAAAGGCAAAACATTCATCTATGTGATGAAACAAAGAACACAGAGAATCAGCAGACCAGTCTGAGGCAGGGAAAGGGTCAAGAGCAAAGGCCCAACCTCTGAAAGACAATAACAAAATCAGGGAAGATATAAATTACTCATATTAGACACTGAAGTTGCTGAAACAAATCACCTGTAGTCTCTCGTCTCTTGTAGTTCTCTTGTAGATGCCCCAGAATGGCATGAAGATAATATCTCGAGTCTAGGACAATGGAGGACAATCCCCGAGGCAATGAGAAGCTCCTACATTTCTCCTAACCTTCTTACCCTTTCCAAGCCATCTGCCATGCCCTGTGCCTCCACCCTTCAAAAAGTGGCCATTGTTTCTTACCTCCTAGAAAAATGTAGCTCCGGAAGGTAAATCTGTTTTACCTTCAGAGTAAAGAGGAGTCACTCCTCCTTGTCATATGGGTACACTCTCCTCTCTCCCTGACACCCAGAGCCCTCTTTTCCCAGGCATCAGCACAGAATATAGGACTTTGGTTCTGCCCCAGTTACCTCAGAATTACCACCATGTAAATTCTACACACCTCTGTTATTAAATTTGTCTACTATGTCTACTATTGATCTTTTTGTTCAACCAAATTTTTTGGTGTGAAGAACCTCAGAGAAATAGTGGAGTCTTCTTTTGGCCTCCATAATATGAAAAAAAGATACAATGGCAGATACATTAGAAATGTAAAGCATCTTATAAGAATATTTGAAGAAATGGATGACAATAAATTTGAGACATAAAAAAGCATACATTTTCTCAAAAAATACTGACTTTCTGAACTTTTTCATAAGAAAATAGAGAAAGTTTGAATAAACTTATTAAAGAAGTTGGGCATGCCCTGCTGGTCTAGTGCAAAAGTCTGCCTCCTCCAGCTGACACAAGTCACGTACATCCCAAGGATCCAGGTTCGAAACCCAGGGCAAGGGTGGGATTGTAGGGAAGTGAGGAACAACCAAGATGAGCAACTAAATAAAAATAAATAAAGTGCTTCTTTCTCCTCTCTCCTCTTGTCTGCCTTTCTACTTTCCTTCATTCCTACCTGCACATTTCCTTTAAAAATAAGCAAACAAATACATGGATGAATAAATAAATACATAAAATCTTCTTCCTCCTCTCTCTTCCTGCCTACTCCCCCCTATTCCTGTCTGCACCTTTCCTTAAAATAAAAAAAAAAAGAAGTTGAATTAGGAATTAAAATCCTGCATTCTCCCCGACCTCCAAAATAAAGGGCCATAATGATTATATAGGTAGATACCAAAAGTCCAAGAAAGGTAGATACCAAAAGTCCAAGAAACAAGTAATTCCTGACTTACACAAATGTTGCTGAATACATAGAAAGACAAAAAACTGTGCAACTCATTATATGAGGCTAATGTAATCTTAGTGCCCAAACTAAAGAAGTATAGTATAAAAAGAGAACATTATAGGTCAAGTTCACTCAAGAACATAGAGTATAAATCTTAAATAATTTATTAGAGACCAAATATAGTGAGATATTTGAAAATACCCCATGACCAAGTAAGTCATCTTAGGAATGTCAAGATGACTTAGTATTAGAAAATGAATAAAAGTAACACACAACCCCATAGATGAAAGGAGAAAACCCATGTGATAATCTCAAAAGAGGTACAAAAAGGGCAGATAAAATTCAGTAAACTCACAGTAAAATCTTAGCAACCAGAGCTGAAGGGAAACTCCCTTTACTTGATAAAAGGTATCTACTGAAAAACATCAACAAATATGCTTAGTAATGAAATGCTCAAAGCATTTTGTTATAGGGGCTAAGGATACTCTGTAGTACCATATGAATTCAACATTTTCCTGGGTCTTCTAGATAAAGCAAAAAGACCAGGGGAGGGGGAAAATAAAAGACGTGAAGGCCTGACTAGAGGATTCAGAACTGTTATTATTCACAGATGACATGATTGTCTACATGGAAAATCTATGAAATTATATAAAGACACTATTAAAAGCAATAAAAGTTTAGTGGATACAAAATAGTATACAAACATCAATGATATCTCTATACTTCAGAAACATCCAATTAAAAAACATAATTTAAAAGCCATATCAGTCTTAGTGGCGACAAAAATATAGACACAAGAACATAGCTGACAAAAGACAGTCGTTAATATTATGGAAGCAGTTCAATGTTTATTGAAGACTATAAAATTATAAAAACCAAACAAAAATGGAAAAACATGCACCATGTTCATGTGTAAGAGTCAGTATTTTAAAGATAGCAAGTTTCTCCAAATTAATCTATGAAGTCATTGCATTTCAGTCAAATCGTCCTTGACGTGTTTTCATAGACCTCATTGAATTACTTGTAAAATTTCCATAGGACAACAAAGCAAGAAGAACCAGGACAAGTTTGAAGAAGGGGAAAAAAAATGAAGGAATATGCAACCTGGAAATTACCAAGATTTATTACAGGTGTGCTCTGGTGGCCTAGTGGTTAACTCCCCTGGATGTAGTCCACATACATCCCAAAGAACAAGATTTGAGACCTGGGGCTGGTGGGGAACAACCAACATGAACGACTAAGTGAAAAAATATTTTAAATGTAAAAACATTTCTTACAAAGTCGTATCTTAAGGCAAGGTGAGAGAGAGCAGACAGTTGGAATGTACTAGAGACCCTCAGAACAGAGCTAGGTTTATTCATTGTAACTTAGTATATGACTCAAAAAAAAAAAAAGACATTAAGAATTCATGAGGCCCCTCTCTGTGTCTCAGGCAGCTGAGGCACAGGGGACTCAGGTTGGGGGTGAGGGAAGATTGTAACATGTGTTATCTATTTTTCTACACTATAAATAAAAATCATCTTTAAATGGTAAACATAATCTATTAACACAAACAACAAGCAGGTGGGAAATGGAAACTTACAAGTACCCTCACATGAAGGCAAATTATTACAACCCTTTCCAGCACCATTTTGTAATACCTAGGGAATCTGAAAGTGATACACGCACTTTCAAATTGGCAGTTTCATCCTCGATTATCTACCCTAGGGAAACCTTGGCACATGCATATGAGGAGTGAGGTATAAAAATGTCCATTGTACTATTTGTGAAAAGAAACAAACGGCAGGAGAAACTAAGTGCTCACTAGAATGGATATAAGATGTAGTTTATTCATAAAATGGAGCACATGAAGTCATTACCACAAACTAAATCTTGATGAAATGTCGAGGACAAAAAGAACGTTTCAAAAGGATTTGCACAGAATAAACAGGTTTGTCATTTATGTAAATTTTTAAACACATTAAACTCTATGTTGGCGAAAATTAGAAAGCAAGCATGGGAATTCTACCCACTCACTTCAGTATTTGTTTTTGTTTGTCATTGCCTTGAGTGGTCTAAGGTGATGGTGCATGAGTGTTTGATAAATTACTTTCTGGACTTGTTTGTTGGAAATGGGGGAGACTACGTCACTGAAGAGTTGGAGCTGTATGTGAGAGTGTGTCTGAGAAGGCCTGAGAAGACCTAAGTTCCATTAAGGTGAACATACTTTCTTTATTTTTGATCTTTTTGATCCTTTGTTTTCGGTTCGTCTCTTGTAAGTAGTATATAGCTTAAGAATGTGTATACTTAAAAACCACTATAAGATTGGTGAATTTAGTCTGCATACTTATTTATGTATTTTATATTAATTTTATTGAAGGAACATTACAGAACATTATATGGGTTTAAAGCATGCATCCTTGTAAATCAACAACCATTTATAATACATTAAGTTTGCCACAACACTTCAGTTTTTCCTACATATAACTGATTCTTTTTACCCATCCTGCCTGCCTCCCTCTTCCTTCCCTTCTTGTAAACACTCATTTGATTTTATAGATGAGAAATCTACTTTTGTTTGATGTAGTTTGTTTAGTTTCTCTACTAATGTTTGATGTAGTTTGTTTAGTTTCATCCACATATGGGTGAAATCCTACGTCCGTCTCTCTCCTTCTGGCTTATCTCACTAACCATAATTCCTTCTAGGTCTATCCATGTTGGTCACAAATTGCAGAATGACATCTTTTTTAATAGTCGAGTACTATTCCATTGTATAAATATTCCACATCTTCTTTATCCATTCATATGTTGATGGGCACTTAAGTTGTTTCTGGCTCTTGGCTATTGTTAATAAATGCTGCAATGAACATGGGGGCACATATGTGTCTTTCAACTACATTGCAGGTTTGCTTTGTGTCTGCCTACGCCTATCAAAAGTGATGCTGTTGGCTGAGACTGCTGCGGCTGCTTACTTGGGCTAGGTTACTTGTGACAAGCTCCCACAGGCGTTCGCCTGAGCAGATCCAATGTGGCTGGACCAGGACTTGGATTCTATCATGACTACAAGATGCACGGTAGTAACAACCATCCCCACACCCTCAGAGCTCCTGGGGAGGAGGTACACTGTCTCCCCAGGCCACACAGTGAGGCTGGAAGTTGGAGGTTGAGGGGAGAGGGAGAGACGGTGGGTGGAGATGGGGGTGGGGTGGGGGAGAAGAGAGAGAAACATCGGGTTTCTGCCTGTATTGGGAGGGAAGGTGGAATGCATAGGGTTTCATGGATGATTCACTCTTTGGTGGCAAATTGTCAACAAAAGCAGGAATTGCAGCTGGGAAGGGAATAGTGGTTCATGGGGGTTGCTGAATGATCTAGGCCACCCAGCGTTCTCAGGCGGGGAGCTTGGTGGGTGGGGTGACCTGGCCTTTTCCCTAGTGTGTGTAGCTTGCGATGTATCTATTCAAAATGAATGTCTTTGAAATGAATGGCTTGGCAACCAAAATCTTAATGTCAGCCACGTGTAATATAATCAATAAAGTTTCATGTCAGGCACTTAAACTACCAGTTTTTCTGAATTACATCCTTGTTTACCTTTTTAAAAGAAGGCTTGTGAATGGTAAATTCTTTCAATTCTTTCAAACCGAGGTTTTGGTGAATCAGAAATGTCTTTATTTTTCTATCACTGTTATTCTTGATTGAATTATAATTAAGATACAGTAAAATACACGTAGTATAGTTTGATGAGTTTTGATAAACTTCCACCAAACAAGATATAGGATATTTCTATCACTTCCCAAATCACCTTTCTGCCATTCTTCCTCTACTACCACATTCCAGAGGTAATTACAGTTTGGTTCTTGTCATTAGATTCATTTTCTTTTAGAACTTCATGTAAATGGAACCCTACAGTATGTACTTTTACATCTGGCTTTTTAACTCACAATGATTTTACAATTCATTTGTGTATGTGTGAGTGTGTGTGTGTGTGTCATTCTTAATTCTCTCTTATTTTAAAAATTTTAGTAGTATTCCATTATAGGACTAGACTATCATTTCTTTATTCATTCTCTTGCTGATAGTGTTTTCCCATACAGCAGCCCTATTCCCAGTCAGGTATCTGCTGTTCTGAGACTTTAAATAGTCAGGAGGTCATCGCTCATTCCCTACTCCCAGCTAATAATACCAGCTGCTTACTTTCTGTGGTTTCTCTTATATCGTTCCAGTTTCTTGCCTTTACCTGGGATAAAGACACTAATGCGACCCCTCAGTTCTTTCAGTGTCTTGTCCCCTCCTTGAGAAGAACCTCAAATTCTAAGACGATTTCTGAAGGTGCAATTGTTTCCCAAATTACTCAGCAGCAGTTGGGAGTGTTGGTGCTTGGAGGCACTGCTAATAGGATATTTATACATAATAATCAGTTATATTTTAAGAGCATTTACCCCACTCTGAATATTTAGTTTTGAGGATTTTACTAATTCTCACCACAGTTCTTTGATTATTCCTACTTCACAAATAAGGACACGGAGGTTTAGAAAAACTCAGCAATAAGACACATTTAGTAAAGGCTATATCAGGTTTTGAACTCAGACTGTCTGTATATCTTGCATTCTTAAAATTAGTTTCCCATTGCTGCCTGTAAAATCTACATTGAGTCTTGATAAGGCACCTCTTTCCATTTAGTTAGAATAATTACCCAGGATATATTTTTCTTCTGGAGCCAAGTTACCTGAAGATCTTTCCTTCTGTTTCATGATTCACAGACTGCTGTGTCTGCTCCCTGAAATGTGACTCACTTATTTTTTTGTGAAACCCCTATGCTCATATATTTATTTTCTTTCTTTTCTCCTTCGGGCTAACCAGCTTTCCAGTGAACCAGGAGGAAGCCAGAAGAGAGAAATTGAATCTGCTTTTATGGGCTAGCCAAAGTGCTGTTCTTGTCACTCCTGGAAGATCTTTTGGTTATTTCTGTGATTGTTTTCACAACCCAGCTGGGCATTCAGTTAGTTTCCTGGATTAATTAAACCATGGTAATTAACTGAGTTTTGGGCCACAGTGGAACCGTTGAAGTTGGATATTTCCAAGTTACTGTGATGGTAGCTCTAACTTCTCTGGAAATCTTACACAATTTCTTCTTGTATCTTGGGTTGGAAGAACTGATTTCCCAGAGAATTTTTGTGCCTTGTTTATGTGAATAAAGACAATAAATAGAGATGAGGTAGGTAGAACAATTATAATTCAAGCTTTTCCAGGTCATTCATGAACTCATGGCATAAGAGAAAAGCATCCAGAATATAGTGAGTGGAGAAGAAATAGCTTGAGCTTTGGTTGATCAAACAAAGGTTGACTGGAAGGAAAAGGCAGCTGTTGGAATCATTTGGGTCAAATCTATATTTTGTGGAGAACAAAGAAAGGGATAAGGGTGAAGAGGGAAAGGTGAGGAACACAACATGAAAACTGAGTTTGACTATTAAAAGAGAAAGAATGATAAAATATATTAAGGTCATATGGAACGGATGTGGATGAGGAAGAGTCACACTAGTTTGGAGAGCCAGAGTTACCGATGAAGAATGCTGAAGGTGACACCAGAATTTGTCTTTGCCTATAGAGAGCAACCCCGAGTTCAGACTAAAGTGTCAGATAATGAATACAGAGGGCATGCTTTCATGAATCAGGCAGTTGGGATGGGTGCGGGTATGGACCATGTAAAGTTCAATGACTAGGGTTTCTGACCCCAAGCTGGATGGTAAAGGGGAAACTAAAATAAAACAAATAAAAATGTATTTTCCTCCCTCCCTCCCTCCCTCCTGCCCTCCCTTGCCTCCCTTCCTTCCTGTCTTCTCTCCTTCCTTAAAAAAATAAAAGAATAAATTGTGACTGTTATCTGTTCCAAAATCCTGTTTTATGGCAAGTAGAGACTTGGAAACATGTACAGTTTGGTCTTATAATGGGGGAATGGGGGAATCTCTCAACTTTTGGAAGTTTGAGGGAAACCCCTTTCTGTGTAAAGGCTCAATTACCATGAAGTATATGGTGTGTTCAAGCACATAATTAGAAGAGGCCTACCCACTAGTTCCATGATTTGCTCAATGATAAAGTCTCATTAAACAGAAGAGCTATTTCTCCTCAGGAGCAGTGATCAAAAGAAATGAGAGGAGGAAGCTGTCCTCTTGAACTGGAGGAGGAGCCAATGTCCCGTGGTCACTGGGTCTGAGGCAGCAACAAGGGAAGAAGGGATGGTTCTCTTGCTATTGATCTCCTTTCAAGCCTTAATGTGGGATCAGCATAAAGACCAGAAGATACCTAGAGTAGAGTTATGTGGCTGGACTTCACAATCTGTACCGCGAAGATTTCGATGGTCCCTTTGTTGAGGGGACCGGGTTCCTGAGTCAGCAAGTCCACCTTTTCATTCTTAGGCTTTGTCGTATAAGGAGAGGAAAGCTCTGGATGCTAGGGCAAGTGTATTAGTCGGGATCCTTCAGAGAAGCAGAGCCAATAGAGGAGAGAAATATTTTTAAGCAGTTGACTCACACAGTTGTGTATTGCTGGCAAATCTAAAATCTGCAGCTCAGGTCAGGAGGTTAGAAATTCTGGGAGGAGTTGATACTGCAGTCCTGAGTCTGAAGGCAGTGTGGAGACAAAATTCCTTCCTCTTCAGAGAACTGTAGTCTTTTCTCTGAAGACCTTCAAACTGATTGTATGGGGACCACCCACATATGCAGGGTGATCTGTTTTACTCAAAGTCTGCTGAGTTAGCCTAAATAATATCTTCACAGCAACATCTAGATTGGTGTTTGACCAAACAACTGGATACCATGGCTTAGTCAACTGACACAAAAAAATTAAGCATTCCAGGAAGGGAGGAAAGATGCTATTTCTCACATTTCACCTTTCTTCTCCTCATTAGCATCTGAACAAAAGCTGAGTCCTCACCAGTGTTGGTGATGGTACTGACCTGAAACAAAAGCAGTCAGTTGTTCCAAAAAGGAAAAAAAGATTTATTCAGAAACAAAACTATGGAAGAGAAGGTAGATTGGAGAGTGTGAGCATGGCTAGACCTGTGTGTACTTCCCCTGAATATAAACCTAAGAACCCCCTCAATAACCTCTGGAGAACCACCCCCACCCTCGGTTTCTCTGGAGGGACATAGCAGCATTTCTCGTGGGAGGTGCAAGGCATGTTGGGTCCTATAGTTTGATGATTTACACATGCGTGGGCACTCTGAGCAGCACAGCAGAGAGTCATATGTCACCCACGATGAAGGAGAGAAGGTCTCCTACACACATTCCCACTGTAGCAAGCAGGGCTGTGGGGGAAGGGTGCTGGACAGAATTAAGGCATCAGAAATAAAACTCGGTGGGATTCTTGGAGATGGCGATCTGGGCTTTGATCTTCTCCCTGCGGGCCTGGCCTCTGAGACAGAGGGCTAGAGGATTTTAATAAGACGACTTTAAAGTGCTATAATGAAAAGGTTTTTGAACTATCCACGGGAAATGCATTAATACCACTCCAGTACCTGAGCCTCCTCCCTCAGTTGCCATCTACTGAGACAGAATTCTGAGCCACAACAATGGGATCAACTGATTTTGTTGTTAAGTAGCTTCTAAGAGCATTTTGAAGTCTCAAAAATGCCACCAAGGAAAAGCTCTTCTAATCCCCTTCTCCACTTTCCAACCTCCCCTCTCAGTTGGCCTCAGAAATAGATTAACATTTGTTATACCTCCGTTGTAAGCAGTCAAGCAAGCAATCGGCATTTTATCTTTGGTATTTGATTGAAGGTAGAAGGCATTTTTCATTTATATTTTTTGCCTGAAGGGAAAGGGGAAGCAGATAAAAAGAAGAAAAGGCACTGCTATGATGTACTTCTCCTGTATATAAAAGTTGTAATCTAATGTCGTACTCTAGCTCTTTTCAATTCAAAGAATATTCCTCCATTATCTGACAAAAGTCTCAGGGCTGGAATATGGTTACCTGATATGTAGGGAAATATTGCAGTAGTAATAAAGTTATGTCAGACATCCTTGACAATGTTTATAAATTTACCCTCATGCTTTATTTTTTTTTCCTTTAATAATTTGGATTTATGCTTGCTCTGTTTTAGAATCCACTTTGAAAAATAAGTTGGGTTATAAGTACACAATTAAGAGAGATTGCAATTAATTTATTCCAGGTTAAAAATGTAGATGCAAATCTTTATTATTCCAATGCTGAAGGCTATTGATAACAAATGCATTATGCTGAAGGATGATATTAAAATAAATAGAAATTTGTGTACAAATAATCTCTTTCTAGAACACTCATGTATGCTACGTATTAACTTATTGCACGAAGAGCCAATGAATATTAGATAGGCTGCAATGTTGTAATAATACCTTTTATTTATTTAGAACCTTTGATTTTGTAAGTTCACTCACACACATTTAGGCTTTCTTTTTTTTTTTTTTTTTTCCAGTTGAACAATCCTTTCAACCCCTGGATTTTCATAGCTGGAGAAAACTTTCTTACATACCCCGAGGATTAGATTTTAGATCATGGAAATGAGATGGAAAATGAAACTCAAAGAATAGACTACCCTTTTTTTTTTTTATTAAAGTATTTTTCTTCTTCAGATAATGTAATGGAGGAAATCAGGAAAACTTTTCCTAGAATAATTGCCATATTTCCATTTTTTGACATTATTGGGGACCAGGGGAAGAGTGAGGAGAATATGAATCAGATTTGCCTGAGGCACCGTGATCCAGAGGAGACTGATCAGAGAAAAGGGAAACATGTAACAACATTTAACTTCTAAGGAACTTTGCCAATCAATGCCAAATAAGATTTTTAAGACTACATAGAAGAGAACCTTCTAAGATAAAAAAGATGGACCACAGGTGTTGGGATGACAGAAAATAGATAACTAAATGATAATATATTTGCCATAAATTTTGGAGTCAAAATAAGGAGAATTTCTAGAAGTATGCAAGATGCACATAGACAACATAAATATAATTTTTATTATTAGAAAAGCCATCAGCGCTTGTTACAGAAAATTAGAAAATACACATTAATGAAAAGAAAAAAATTTCTTAAGCCTGTCATTCAGAAATAATTTTATGTTTTTTCTTTATATCTGTGCATCATCTGTGTAAAAAGTGAGAACACATAACTATTTTGAAGCTAGTGGTACAATTTATTTTAGGGAGAGAATAATCTTTAAGAAAATTCTCTGGTTGTTTTACTAGGTATGAAGGAAGCTGCCAAAAAGAATTGGACTTTGTGGAGAATATTACTGTACTCACCGATATCCAGGTTTGTTTTGTTTTTCTTAAAGGGGGTGAGGAAGGAAAGGAAGAAAATGAGGGAGCAAAGAAGAGGAGGAAGAAGCTTATTTATTTGTTTGTTTTATTTTATTTTTTTCCCCTCGACTCAGGTTCAAACCCAGATCTTTGGGTTTTACATGGTTCACAACCCAGCCGTCTCAGCTGCCTGAGCCACAGGGCTGTATCCAATATCTAGTTTTCTCCTTGAGATCTCTTGGCTGATTCCATCAATGAGTTGTGAGTGAAGCAGTGTGTGTGTGTGTGTGTGTGTGTGTGTGTGTGTGTGTGTGACAGGGAGAGAGAGAGAGAGAGAGAGAGAGAGAGAGAGAGAGAGAGAGAGAGAGAGAGAGAGAGCCATTTCCAAAACAGAAAACAGGGACTGAGCCCTCCTTGTGCTTCCTTTGCTGCGTTATGCTGGAGCCCATTTGTGTGTCTCTAATTCTGGATTCAGTAACTTCATGTTGGTAGCTAGAAAACGGTCATGGTTGAACTATTTTTTGCTGATGTTTAGACATTGCAATGTTCATCATGATGTTTTTTTACCCAAATCTTTGCGAATCTCCTATTTATTTCTTAGTAATAATTCCTAGGAGTAAAAATAATCTGCAGTAAAAGGATGTGAAAGACTTGAAGTTCTGGAAGTTTTGTTAAAGTGCTCATGAGAAAGGTGAGGTCATGTTCTTAAAAGCAAAGGCCCATTGTAAGGGACATCCACTTTGTTCAGAATGTGATATTGCTATGGCACTTATGTCTTACGATTTGATAGAGCTCACTGAAAGTTAGCTTTGTGTGGATTCAGCATACCACACGGAAAGGTTTATTTGTTTTATGAATAGTTTGGGAGTTGCTAAGGGTAGGCTTCTGTGTATAATGTGCCCGTAATTACCTTTTCAAAATTCATATCCTTTAAACACCTGCTCTGCACCCATTTTATAGGATGACTTTAGACACAGGATCTAAATGTACTGATATCAGGGAGGGAAGGAAGAGAGTGGAAATAGGAAGGTTACATAAAAGTGTTTGTGTCTATGCACTAAAACCACTTGACAATGTACAGTTTAGCTTTATTAGTACCTGATTTTAAAACTTATGCTCTTTTGCTTCTCTTGCTCCCAGTCATGGCTCCATACTCCATGATGGACTAGGATAAGTTCAAATTCTTTGCAATGACACAGAATCCACATCCTCCAAAATTTGCATTCCAACATTGCCTGTAAATAGTGAGCCCAGTGTCTACAGCCCTCCAAAGTCTCCTCGCTGTTGACAAGTCGATCTCTTTGCTCCCACCCACCACAGGCACTGCAGTCCGGCAGAGCGGTTGGCAGTTCCCCAGTGCTACGCGGTTTTTCTCAGAAGTCTTGACTTTTGCCTAGACCCTCCTTTCTTCTCTTCTCACTGCTTGTGCTTAGAGTTTCAGCATAGACACCACCTTCTGCTCCTTCTCAGACTCCTCTTCCTATTCTCCAACGTCTCTCCCATCATGTTTGGTGATTATCTCACAGTATCATCCTTGCTGATTGATTATTTGTGTCCCTCACACTAGACTGGGAGCTGCTGCAGCATATACCTGTGCTTGGGTTTTTCTAATCATTTTAGCAGAATGGTGTTTGGTGGACTATCAGCCAATTTAGATAATAAACAACAAAATAAATCACAAAGAAGCTAGAGTTTTTGTGAGTCTTTGGGTTTACCAAATAAGTGTGAACCAATGGAAAAGCATTTTCGGAAGGCCAGCTTCGTGCCTGTAACATTAATATGTGGCCTGGAAGACACAAAGATGAACGTGTTTTAGGTCTTCAGAGATTCACCTTCTGTTGAGTAATTTACAGTCAGAGATTGTGGTGATAATTTAGTCGCCTGAACAACTGAGCGATTGAAGGAGAGGAAGTGGCAAATATTTACTGGGTTTATTATTTTCTGTAGATCCAGAAAATAGGTAAACAACACAGAACTGTCCCAAGTTTTTAATCTAAAGAAAGATTTGACCACTTAATATAATTACACATGCTTCCAAGATGACTAACATATAGATAATTGCGGGGTTTGTCCTTGTGTGGATGTATCTCAGCTTCTACATCATCATGGAATTATAACTTAACTTTCCCAACAAGACCTCTTATCAGTTCCTGTTTCCTGTTAGCTTTTGGTGAGTGCAAAATTCAATAGAAACTGTTTTAACAGTTTTCCTCCCTATTAAACACTTTTCTGAAATCCATAATTCAGCAAGACAGTAAGTAGCTGCATTTATTTCTATACAATTCAAGTTTGTAAAGCTGACTGTGAATTCAGCAGGGCATTCTTGCGCTGGCCAGTTCTTCTTATCAACTACATAACATGAAAGAAAATTGCATTTCCCAGCTAATGGAAGAAACGGAAGGAGAATAAAGACCCTACGTATGTTAAAACACTGGTTTGCATGACAGCCTTGAGATCTAAAGGTAGAGAGCAGTGTGAGTTCTGAACTAGACATTATCAGTTGCTTATTTGGGACAAAAGGATCTTGTTTTCCTTTTACATTAAATAAAATTACCCATTCTATTTATGGACTGAACCCAAACATCATATCTTAAAGAAAGCTCCTTTTGTGATCAAATTTTATTTTTCCATCTCTTCCTCTCTCAAATTTCAAGTACAATAAGGACATAAGCCTGAACTTTAGTTTCAGCATTTCCAGAATATGTCATTAGGAAGTTCTTTTGTTTCTAGAGAGATCTTTGGATGAAAAGAGACTTTCGATTTCAGAAAGGTTTTCCAATTGCAGTTTCTTCAATGAGACTCCTCCAAAGACAGTCCGAAATGTATGATGTGGTCTGAAGCAGAGATGAAACAAATCACAGATGCAGTATGATGTTCATGATACTTTTATGTTGTTTTTTGACATTTTTGAATTGTTAGTCTGTAAATGAATTTTTCTAGCATAGGATAATAAAAAGTGTCTTGTGGATGAACTGATTTCAAGAATCTTTTTTTTTTTTTTCCTCCTGTGACTTTTGGATCCAGAGTACCTTTCCTTTGGCAATATATATAGACTATCACAACTGGAAAAAACCCAAACATAGCAAAACCCTCCCAGCAAAATCTACTTTTTCCCACTTTCATACTTTAGAGCAAGTTGATGAAGATAAATCCCATGAAGGTGAATAGACATTTGAATTGTGATGATATTTGTCAAAACAGAGTTTGACATATCTCTAATTAACCAACCTGATATCAATGGAATTATTTTCTTCTCACCAGACTGATAGGAAATTACTTCCAAATGTTCTTCAGCATATTAGGTGTTTTCCCCTGGGCTAACCTCACTCTTCACAAGTTTTCCTTTAATTATCTTAAAAAAAAAATCTCATTTTCGAATTACGTGGCATGTTCAGATGTCACCTACATAAGGACCATGAGAAATGCTTCAAGAAGCACCATCCAGATAAGTGCATTTTCTACATTTCTCCTTAAACTGAGAAACCAAAATGGCCACTGCAATTTGACTTTTTAAGGACAGTCCCATCACTATTCACATGTTCTTTAGGGCAAGCTAGGGGTGATAATGTTTTAGTGTTGTCCTGTTTCAGTTTTGAGAGGCGGCTTGATAAGAGTGGAGTTAGCTAGAGCTGACTTCAAATGTTCCTTCTCACATTAGACATGCTGCCTCGGTTAACTTACTTAAACTCTCTGAGCCTTGGTTACTTCATCTGCAAAATGGGTATAATAAAACCCCTATCACAGAGTTGCCATGAGATCTCTTGGTTACATACAGAAAGTACTCAGTTCTGTAGCTGGCAAGTGGCTAGTGAGTAGTATCTGTTATTTCCCTCTCTGCCTCCATCTCCTCATTCTCTGTTTGTCCTTCCTTGCTTGAGCGGGAACTCTAGATATTTTCCCACGTGTAGAAGGCAGATATGGAGATTTGAGGGACTCCTCCAAATACCTCCCTGTCAAATTTTCTGAATTAATTATTTTTTAAAGGAAAGGTGAGGGTAGGCATGCAGGCGAGTGGGCAGGCAGGCAGGAGGAGAGAGGAGGAAGTATTTATTCATTTTATTTAGCTGTATATTTTGTTCATTCTCTTCTGCCCGGGATGTGAATCCGGGTCCTTGGGATATATATGGACTGCACTTTGTTTGGAGGCAGTTGACCAAACCACTACTCCACCAGGGCCATGCCTCTGAATTAATTTTTGAGGGGAGACTTAAGACCTTATATCTAGTATCCTTTGCTCAAATACACAGAAGTGTTAGAATGTTAGCAGGCTTACAAAAATGGAAACGGTCACCATAGGCCCAAGTTAGCACCCCCAGTTTGGTCATTAATAGCACCCCTTTTCACTCTCAAAAGTCTTCTGATTTAGCTTATGCCCTATGTAATTGTCCATGTTCCATGACGAACAAAATCCTTTTTTTTTTTCTGTTCATTGCTACATCTGTAGCATTTAGCATAGAGCCTGGTTGATGCTCAGCATATAGCTGTTGTATAAATGAGGTCCCTGATGATGAGAGTAGGGCATATTACTTGTGGAAAATTTGGACCCTTCTGAAAAGTGAGCAAAGAAAAGAAATTCTATGATTGTTAATTTAAGATAGATTGTTTTATCAACTACTCAATTATTTCTTGAGAAACCGGGGATAGTATCTCCAGGATATTTGTGGCAAGGAGAAGCTGGCATATTAAACAAGTCTATCATAGTGTCTACTAAACTCAGAGTCCCTTCTAAACGTCAGGCTTCCTTGCTGTGTTTAGTGCTGTGAGATTCGTCCTATTCATAGAGCTGATTGTATGAACGGTGGACTTTGATCCAAGAACAGTCAAGCCAGAGGCAGGCCAGTCCCTGAGCCGGCAGCAGAGGATGGACAAGGTCGATTGTTTTTCCTTTCATTTGAAGCTGATCTAGAAAATGCAGATAGTGGTGGGAATCTGAATCAGAAGGAAGCTCTAAAGAGATGCTATGAGGTAAGGGAGGGTCATGAAGCTATGAAGAAGCAAAAGCTATGCGGGAGCATAATTTTGGTAGCAGAAGAAAGTGAGTGGAGGGAAAGAAGAAACCAGTTGAGTTGGAGAGAAGGGTGGAGCAGAGCATAGAGAGGGACAGAGATACCATCAGAGAGAGATTGTGAAAGTTCTAAGAGCAGCAAACAGAGTAGCCTTGTCTGTCCTCTTTCTAGAAGTTTCTGTGGACACGGGTAGCTTCATACTAATCCACTCTTATGGTGGTTTGAGTGAGTCTTCATTCTTTGCGATCCAAATAATCTGCTTGGAACAAGTGGTCCATATACCAGTGGGGTGCATGCTGAATGTGGGGAACCATGCAGGATGAGGGTTCTAGTTAGATTTCGAGGATTTCAGAGAAACTGGAAGAAGGAATAATCTCTAGGTCTCTTGGGAAATGGAAAGCTAATAGACAACTAAGTACTCTCCTGTTTCCTTTTCCCTCTGGGTTCACCTGATCTCTTGCCTTTGCTGCTCTCTGTGCATCCTTGTTCAGCTTCTTTCAGAGGCTCCCCCATGACACCAGCTTGCATATGACTTAGTGTTGTGGCCTTGACTCTGGTCCCAGTTCTCCAGGACAGTAGCCATCTCAGTAATATCTGACTAGCCACAACCAGGG